>VYZW01007562.1:11518-35895 GCA_013401315.1 Balaeniceps rex | reverse complement strand
CAATTCTGCTATAAAACTGCTGGCAAATTTGTGCCCAGCAGGAGCAATGCCATGGAGAAATCTTGACAGGACAACAGGAAACAGAGCCATCACAGAGCCAGAGCTCATCTTCTCCAGATCTGCTGATTCATATTGTCATATGGGNGAGTTGTACAGTTAGGTGAGATAAATTCCACTCACAGTAACCAGAAATCCTCTAGCCACGAAGCATATCTGTAAGGAGCAATCCTCCTTGCCAGAATTCTTCTTGGCATATTGAATTTCATCTTCAGAAAGAAAAGGTCCTGAACTTTAGAGGAAGGAGACTCAAATATTTGATATCTCAGTCTCAGGAAAAAGTGTATATATATTTACCAAAGAAACCCAAAACTTTAAAATAATGAGATGAAGCATTATAACTAGGGGGCATTAGAAGACTGTTTCAGGAATTCTTCTCTCAGGGGATTAAGTATCCTTCATGTTTAAATCTCTTTTTGAGATAAATAAACCCTGTGATCCTGACACGGAGGCTGGAAATCTATGTCCTTTTTTAGCGCTATAATGAAATGTCATGATAAAACAGGAACATTCTAGCCTTGATATATTCAGCAACATCGTGATAAAGAAATAATCCCCATTTCCTCCCTCAACTTTCAAAGGGTCCTCGGACACAAATGTCACCTTTCTATAGTAGAGTATAATTGATTCTATTTGCGGCTGCTTAGAAAGAGGTGGAGGAATATGGCAATAATCCAGGGATGACTTGAAATCAAACGGAAGTTCACATGAGGCTATGAATACCAACATGAAAGAGCAAAGCCCAAAGGATGCTATTTTTGAAGACCAGATCTTGTGTGGACATTACATACTTACAGTCCTCCTATTCAGAAGTAATCTTTGTGCTGGCACACAAGGACATGCTAATCATCTTTTTGATGAATGTCCCAAGAACTTGCGACTAACCAAATAAAGCCAGCAACTGCGAGGAAGTAACTTAACAGATTTGGTATGCCCAAGAGGCAAGGCTTTGAGTGATTCAGTCAATAACAGGAAGCATTGGATGTGTTCTGAATAAAAGACTGGTGATGTCAGTAAAGGATACATTACGTGATTAAAAATTCATGCCATATAAATCGTCAGAAAGACACCATAGAAGTAAAATCATTGATGTCACAGGTGGATAAGACCTCAGAGAACAAACTGGTTGATTTCTCTGCCAAAACACTGCCCCATAAAATATTTTGTACAGCTTTGTGGAATCCACCTTTAAATGTATCAGGCAGCTTGGATTTCTTAATTTACCAAAGGGAACAATTCACTTGCTCAGAAAAAATCTCATGGCTGGGTATATTGCCTTAATAACTAGCCCTTTTTTTTTCCCTTTTTTCCCTTTCGAAGTACCATTTCATTATTCTTTTTTACCAATTTTATCCCTCATTCTCTTTTTATGAATTAATATAACTTAATAGCCTGTTATTTGCTTCCCTTTGTCTTTACCCCCTAAAGTCACACGCCATTGTTCTGTCATTTCATTATTTCTTGTAAATGACTATCACTGTGCCCTTTATCTGACTTCTTTTACCTCTTTCTTTGCAACTCCCTCAATTGTTCCTTTTTGGAGTTGTTTTGCCAAGAAGGAAGCACAATATTCCAAATACAACTTCTACAGAACCGTAAAGAGAGGAGATAGTATCTCATTATCTAGACATGATGCTGTCATATGAGGTTTCTGCATTGTTACATCCCACTGCAAAATCACATCTGATTTTTTAATATTACTCCAGGTGACTTGGGGTTACAGGTTTCCAAGATTTCCACTGAAATTTTCCCTGAACTGTCTCATTTGTACTGTTTTGAGTCAAGTCTCATTTTACTATATTCTGTCCATGTTTCACTTCTCTTTTCCTTTCTGCTTGCTCGGTTTCAATACTCTCTCCAATTTAATGTTATCGGCTAAGACGAGGATTATATCGCTCAGTACCTCTTCTATATCTTTAGTGAAGATAATGCTGACTCTAATCCCTATAGATCTCCTCCTCTGAAGACAAAGTTTGTGTTATATTTGGGGCCTTAGGATGGCTTTTCCCCATGCAGCAATGGGTGAATCCAAGCCAATTACAATTTATTTCAAAAGTAGACTTTTCTATAATAGACATCCAGATATTTTCTTAAGGTTTATATATCATATGTCAATTTGATAGATTAAGGCTGTGATCTTCAGAGGTGAGGGAGAGAGGAAGGGAGATAAGAGAGTTAAGCCTTGAGCAAACATCAACTTTCAGTGAGATTTCAGCATCTCACTGCCAAAGGCTTTTTGAAAAACCCATTCAGATCAATTTGCCAGTATCACAGACACAAGCGGTGGGTGTGGAAACCCCGTCCGGGTACTTAAAACAGCCACTCCACCCAGAAACACATTAAAAACTACCCTCTGCAGCATGAATTTATGCACTAGTGGGAGGTCTCCCAAAGGGGTTTCTGATGGATCCCGTTGTCTCTGCCTGGTACACCTTCTCCGCTCACTTATTCCAAGAAAGAAAGAGGAGATTCTGTATTTGTCCTTTTTGCCTTCTTTTGGCCTCCTTGCACCCCGTTTGCGCGCAGGAGAACCACCTCACCGCCTTTACGTCTCTATGCCATTTCACTCCAAGAAAGCGCTCTCCTTTTCTCCTCTGAATCTGTATTTAATTTACTTTAGTCACAGGCTACAGCAAGTGTTTAGTGATCTGTGATTCCCATGATTATTCCCTTTTCCTCTTTAAGCTCAGTATCGTGTTTACTTATTGCCGCTCTCCTGGGCTGTTTTCCAGTTTTCCGTGAGCATCCACTATTGATTGCTAATGGTGTGTTAACTCGGTGTATCGGTTCCCTTTATGCCCTACAGTGTGCCCTGTCTGGATCTGCTGATTTGCGTGTGTTTCAGGCTTTCTAGATATTTCTCTACTTACATTTCTATTAATTCTAACAGACTCTCCCTACTCTTTTTATTGATCCCCTTGTTGGATTCTTTTAAAAAGAGTTTATTTTCTTAGGCAACTGAATTTTGATTAGTTACATCTCCGTCATCAATTGTTATTATGTCTCTAGCTCTTTTCTTTCCGTTACTGAGTTCATGAAAACCTTCTTAACCCCTTTAACCTTTCTGTCAAGAGTAACCTTTGCTTCTTTCCTACAAGCTTTCCTAATCTTTCCCCCCTCTCTCATATGTCTGGTTCCTTCTTTTTCTAGTCCCATTTCAGACCCTCAAGCCTTTGTCTAATGTTTTCTGAGTCCATGTTTGCTGCCTTTTCTTCTTTGAAGGCTTTTCAGAAGAAATCCTGTCTGTTTTGTCTTGCATGTTCCTCCTCTCCCTTTGACACTGATGGATTCTAATATTTTTCTGAAAACTCCTCCTGATAAATAACTCTCGAGAATTCTTACTCTTTAAGGTGTTTTCCTTGTAGTCTATTATAATTACGCCGTATTGTGTTCTGTGAATATCCTAACCTGTCTCTGCTAAATGCAGCTCTCTCACTGACAACGCTATCGAGCTGACGTTGTTCTCACAGTTTTCTTTGATTTCTGTCTATTGGTAAGAATTATATCCAACAAGGCTTCTTTTCTCATCGGAACCCCTATTTTCTACATCCTACAGCTGTATATGATTTAGGACTATTTTGGTGATCTGTGTTTTGACGTCTTCATAACAGAACAGATAATGGCTAAATGCATTCCCTAATGAACAGCATCAGAAAGTTCTGACTGTGCTAGAACTTGGTATGACGTTTTTTCCACCGTCATATACTGTTGGTAGTCTGTAGAAAATGGGCTCTGTACGACAGCTGCATTCTGAATATGGACTTTTTAGAAGCTTTATCCATGTCTTTGACCTGTGCTTTCTGTTCTGACTCTTTTTAAAAGGTCTCTTCTCGATTGTTTGCAGTCCTTTCGAGTAGAGCATTAAAAACCCTAGCCAAGACTATGACCTTCTGGATGCTGCAGCTAATTGCAAACAAGTAGCTTCCATCCCTGCTTGCAAGCATTGCTGGAATGTTCAATCTTGCCCATTTTACACCAGGTTCAGCATTTCTCTGAATTCAGCTATAAATTTTGCATTGACTGTGTATACCGGAAAACAGAGGGCCCATTTTCACATTAATAATAAATATATAAAGCTGTACCTATTCTCTAACTCCATCACCATCATCCTCATGAAAATAATATTTTACGTGTACGTGCCATCTCTCATATAACTATCTCACAGGTTATTTAAAAGCATGGATAAGTATTATTGTCCTCGGTTTTTTTAAATGAAGACAATAGTACTGCAAGATAAAGCACAAACAGATTTCAGTAGGTACTCAGAGAACAGAATAAGACAGTTAACAAATAACCCACCTCTCCTGACTCCTGCTTATAGCTACTTTGCATTGATACGACCCATAGAAGATACCAGCTTTGGTGTTGCCCACTTATGCCAGACAGTGCCCTAATACACTCAGAAACAAACTGTGGGCAGGGCTGGGAAAACATTAGATCTTTCACTTTAGTAGCCAAGCTGAATAATCAAGTAAAATATAATTTTGGATTAACACAAAATAGAAATGTTTTATTTTGACTAGTAAAATAAAATATGAAAAAAAAAATCCTCTTTTCTTCTAAAGAATATGCTTTGATTCTGTTATAAGAAAGTTTTGACCTGAAATGAAATGTACCATATCTCTTTTAATAGCAAATTCAGCCTCTAAAATAATTTTTTACAATAATATATTCCCCAGAAATTTTTACCCAGATCTACTTGAGAGTTCCTGCTCTAAATAGATAAGACAACCAATGCTTCAGGGAGCGGGAATATTCTTGTCCCCATTTTGTAGAGGAGGATTTGAGAAACGCTGAATTTAAACAACGTGCCTAAGATGGTGGTGTCAAATATTTCAGGCAAGCGATAGAGCCTCTGAAAGGCTTTCAAAAGCCATGCGTCCCTCCTCCTACGTCACCTTGAGATCAGAAGTGTGTGACCAAAAGGCGAGGGGCCACATCACGTGGTGGGAACAAGTAAGGCTTGGGATGAGGCAGGTGGAAGAGCCCTCTCACACGTGTGTGCCTGCAGCATCGTGTGGCTGGACCCTGGTGGCAGAGGGACTTCTGCTCATCTTGGAGGAGAAGCTGTGGCAGCAGGGAGCAGAGCGTGGTCCTGACTGACAAGGTGTAGATTCCACCCATCAGCTGTGGGTGAGGAGCCTCAGGAATGAGGCTCCGGAGGCAGGAACTCAGCACAGGTCATCAGATTTCATCCTTCAGCATTTCAGGAGCTAGGTCCTTCTGGTCCCCCACCCATCTGAAGGTATGAGCCTTCAGGGCGTACAAGCCTTAAAATCGTGAGTGGTTCCACCATTCCAAGCTTCCACCCACCATTAATATTCAACGGCTGTTCACTATCTTTCTACAGTTTATTTATCTTTTGTTTTTAAAAAGTAAGTTTTACATGTTAATTTTTTGTTGTTGTTCTTGTTGATGGGTCAACTGTTAGCTCACCGCAGCGTAGGCAGAGCTGTCACTCGAGGAGCGGGCACCATGTGAAGTGCATGGCCATGTCTCTGTTTTGGTGGCTTTAGCTGGGATATTGGTTAGTGGAATAAAAACTCCGCTAATTCCTTCGGGGCGATTGATCAATTTGTTTTCCTCGTCTTTGCTCTTGTTGACAACAAGCTTGATGAAATCAGTCTTTCTGAAGGCAGCACAGTGGATTTGACAAATCCTGCAGAACTGTTGGAGCAGATCCCTGAGTTTGCTGAGGAGCTGATGGAGCCTGAAGATTGCTTCCCCGAAGGTAAGGGCCTGCATATTTCCCTGCAATGCTGAGGCAAGAAACCTCTTCTCTTCGTGAACATCTCTCCACCTTCACACCGCATTGCTCTGGCGGCTCGCAGTAGTATTTCACTGGATGCACTTAATTTCTTAGATACTGTGATGCTCCAAACACACTCTCAACATCACTTGTTATCCTTAGTCTTTGGATTTCCAAGGTGAGATAAGCCAAAAGCACGCTCTAAAAGGCTATACAGCTTCTAAAGTGCTAGGCTTTTTTCAGCATAATTTGTGCCATAAAGGTGGGGTGGGTTTTTTTAAAATGTTGATTTTTCTAACTCGGCCAGTGAAGATTTTTGCCTTCTAATATACGTGCATGATCATATTTGGTAGAGAACTGATTGTATACAGGCAGTTAACAGAAACTGTCTGGAGAGTTTATGAGTCCCAGGGACCCTCTTCCATTTATTTTAAAGGCTGTTAAGATTAGCATGCCCAGTAACTTTCATCTGACCAGGGATGTGCTATGTAAAGGGTATTTTACTTAATTATTTTCGATAACAACAAATCGCATTTACATAACTTTTAATACTGAAATATGCCATCATTTTATTAATTTTTTAACTCCAACTTGCTCCAAAACACAGGTTTAAAACCCAGCTACATCAGATCTATTTTAAAGTAAATCTATAAGGTAAATAACATCCTAAGTTATTTCTTCTCACAGTGAGTTCTATTCCAAATATTATCTCAGTAAGATTCCTCATTTTCCTTTAAATCTGGGTTAGGAAAAGTAGGGTTAGTATATTCCCTTGAAAATTCAAGGATTATTATAAATAAAAACAGAGCTGCTCAGATGGGTCCAGACAGAGATGATTTGCTGGGTATATGAATGCCCCTGAAGTCAGCAAAAATGTGCATCTCTATATCTGTGAGAAAGATGATTGAATGAGGTAAGGGAGCCCTGCAGGGCTTACAAATGTCCCTAGGATCTAAACATTTTCTTGGCAGCTCTGCTTAAAAGCAGTAGCCAAAAATTAATGCAGTTGACGGAAGAAAGCATGGTGTAACTATTCTGGCCCGTACAATAACATTTAGAAATGAGATCTGGTGTTTTCATTCTTTCACAATATATTTCTTAATGAGGCTGGTGAGCAGCAATCTATGCTGTGCACTGCAAAGTGAGAAATTATATTATAATTACTTAAACAAGCCAGTGCTGTAAGACCGGTGCTAGTCAGATGCCAGTTTACAAATTCTGAAACTGTGGCTGGCCATGATCGCCTTCCAGTTTTTAAAAGAAATAAGGCGGACATCACACAGCCTATCACTTCATTCAGTGCACAGCCCCGATTCATTCCCAGAGCAGTAGCGCTCTGTAATTTGCGCTGTCTTAAAATAACCAGAGCTGCCTGAAACTCCGTCGTGCAGAACCACGTCAGTACCAACCCAGTTTGTCAGATCTTCTCCTCTGCTGTCAATGGGACGCAGGGTAGCAAGCGGTGCTCTTCTAGACGGACCACTGGAAGCATTAAGCCAGTTTTGAAGCTCACTCATCATCCTGGCAGCAGAGAAATGTAGAAACGAAAGCGTTGTGGGCTGAACCCCAAGCTTGCCCTGGGTTACATCCACCCTGCTGGCTCCTGCTCCCTTCCCCCTGAGCATCCCTGCTCCTGCCTTTTGCCTTTTATTCCTCGTCTTTCCTAGTTCCTCACCAGTCCCTGTTCAAGTCAGGGTGTTTTCCTCTTCTCCCAGGGTATGGCCAGCTGACCCTTGAGCTCTGGATGGGAATTGCAGGAGAACCTGCTCCCTGTCCTTGGCCCAATGCAGGGTGTCCGGGGGCACTGGCGATCCAGTTGCAGGTGACGTCCTCCGCAGTATATCTGCTCTGCTTTCCTGTGTGGCACATATCCATACAGATTTTTCAGAGGCTGCTGTGTAGGGCAAATGTGATCACATTGCTCATGGATTTGGCAAAAATGCATAAACTTGACATGTGAATATTAGCTTATAAAATTTCAAGTCAAAGTGCCACAAACTGAAAGTCCAAACGATTCTTACTGCAATGACATTAACATTTGTTTTTATCTATGCAGGGAAACAAAGTGTTTTCCTATAATCTTCTTCTATTAAACACCTTCCAGTATTTTTACCCAAACTTGCCATTGCAATTAAACCTCATGCAGTTATCATTTCAGTCCAGTTGAAAAACAAGCAAGCCAACAAAAAACAGCCTAGTTAGCTAAGATATGACAAGGTTATAAAGTACTAAAATGGAAGCATTGAAGGGCATGCACGGGGCAAGTTTATCAAGTATTGCCTTTACTGGCTTGTAGTAAAGGTACGCAACAATATTTGGTATATTTGGGAGAATGACCAGCTAATGTTTGAGACAGAACGAGATTAGGTGAGATGAAGAGGAAGAGCAAGTGGGGAAGGGTTAAGTTCTTACCTTGTTAGCTCACCAGCTATCTAAATTCAAACTATGACATTTCTAAACACATCCAGCATAGGTTATGTCCTGAACAAATATGTTCCGGATTCAGCCCCCTTTTTCAGATAACAAAGGCAATGAAGATAATGCATGTTCTTGAAATAGTTGCTGAAAGTTTGCTTGAGGTCACAGTTTTCCGGGAGTTGGGTGACCCAGATAAGCCATAGGTCGTTTTTCTTGGGGAGACTTGTTAATTCGTTATCATCTCAAAATAGCTTTGATTAGGGTCAATGGGGAATATTCTTGGGTCAGGAAATGTGAAGCCAAGGTAGGGTTACAGCTCTGGCAGCTAGCAAGTATTGCTGGGAAAAACCTGACAGAAATGGAGAGATCATTTTTGTTGCTAGTTGATGGGAAAGCAACATCTAGGCAATGCCAGCTATTTGGGTACTTTTTCCTCCAGATGCCTTGCAACACTCCAGTCCTGTTACCTCCATTGGTATGCGTTCTCTGCATCAAAAATTGCTATCTGTTTGGACATTCTCTTCTGTGTCTCACAGAAGGTCATCCAAAGAGATCCCCCTGGCCCCAGCACGCTCCTCTCTTCGAGACCCTAATAGGAGAAAGTTTTCACCAAGTCCTCAAGCGTAATTCCCCAGACACAGCCCGCTGGCAAAGGTTTCAGAGAAGTATCATCAGATGATTGTGCGAGAATGAGCTACCTTGCTCAACGCGCGGTTGATCGCAACTCGTGACACCGAGGACGTCCGCAACCCGTTTTTCATGTGACCGTGTAGGAGCAATTATCGCAGCTGGAAGTGCCATGCGCTACAGTGAAGTTACTCTGATTAATGGTGGGATCTGTGTCATGCCCTCCCCAACCACAGTTAGAGGTTGTTTAGAAATAAAAAAGCAAAGAGGAGATCAAACAGACCATTAAACTGAACAAATTTAAACTGAGCTACGGGGACTGCCACCAGGTGATGTTTAAAAGCTAAGTAAAACCAAACCGAGCCCAACAAAACATATTAACTGTCATCCTAGGGAAAAAAGTCACAGAACAGAAACAAGTTTTAAGGTATCTTTTTCCTCTAGCCGTAATATCTAAGTTACAGCATTTTTTTTCCATCAGGAAGGTCATGCTAGTATTTTGTTGTATACAGTTTTCAGACATTATAAAACTCTTACGGCCCTATTGCATGTACAGGATTAAATTAATTTGGGTTTCACAGGACCTCTAGATTTCAACTCGTCCACCCCCTCGCTCAAAGCAGGGCTGACATTGGTGGTGGACCAGGCTGCCCACTGCCTTTGCTTCAAGGCGTCACATCGTTATTTGTAGTGGCCTCCGAGAGAATATGTTTTGAGGAGAGTAGGAGCAGATAAACAAGAAACGTACCCTTGTAAAGCCCTTGGAAGAGTAAAAATACCTGGCAGACTGTAGCTTTGTCAGATGCTCTCTTGGCAGCATCCAGTTGTAGTACATGAGAAAAGACTCAAATCTCCATGTGTGTCTTGGGTACCTGAGTGCCGGAGACAGCAATGGCAAATCTGTGTTAGCCCTAGAGCTAAAAACCCAGTCGTGCATGGCCAGTGGGTTAGTGGGGGCAGAAGATGAGAAATGGGTTAAATAAGGAGGGTCTGCAGAGATCATGTTCCCTCCACACGTGGGGAGACAGCTGGGGGCTTACGAAGGGACAATACGACCAGACTTGCTTTCTTGCTTGAGCATACACAGCTGGCCAGACTGGTCATTAAAAGCCCAACTTGGCAGACATATATATATTAAAACCATGCTATGAATACCTGCCTGCTGGGGTTTGTGCTGAGGAAGCTGTATTTTCTTTGTGTCAAACCAAGCAATGCTGTAACTAGCATTCAAAGCTAAGCAAAATATTGTTTTGGTCTAAAAACGAATGTCCCAATAATTGGGATCTCCCATGTAAAAGTAGCTACAAAATTACTGCGGTTTGAGCACAAGGTACCAGACTTACTGGACCACAGTATCACAGAAGTTAATTGGCCTTCCTGATTTATTGAAGAGAATCAGCAGCCCAATCCATCCAAAACATATCTAATAATTTTATGTAAATTTAAATGTATATATGTTATATGGTTTATGTAAATTTAAATGTATATATTGGTGTGAACAAGCAGTGGATTTGTAAACCCTTTACTCATAAGCCTGAAATCAATAGGCTTGGCTGTCATGCATGCAGGAGGAAGATTTTGCAGTATAGCTCCCACACTTACAAAGAAATATTTTTTCCCAAATGCACCAAGGTGATGCAATCAGGTCTAACAGCTCCATGACTATAATGCACCAGGCTAGAAAATGTGAATGTGGAACCGAAGGAATATTTACACAAAATGCATTGTATATTAAATTCCTCCTGTGTTTTTTTTTCTTTTTTTTTTTTTTCTGGTAACTTGTTTATCATTGTGGCAGATGCTTAAGTAAGAGCTTTCTCTGTCACACATGCAGTGGAGACTGTGGTTTAGGACACGTTTTAAACTGCAGTTTGTGATTGTGCCATAAGACACCCCAGTGACTGAAGGGAACAATTCTCTTGATATGAAAAAAACAACAAAAAGTAAATAGTATCATGGTATACCGATGCACTTGGAGAGGTTTCTTGGTAAATAGGTCTCTGTTTTGAGAGAAATGATATGTAATGTTCAAATATGAATTGAAAACAGATGTTGTCCTTGGACAAGTTGACCACTCATGCAGCTCAGTACAGCTTCACTGATTTACCAGCAAATAACTTGACCCTTTGTGGGGGACTTTTTCTGCTGTTCTGTGTTTCTGTTGAGCAGAAACCTACTACCCAAAAGGCCATGGTGGAAATGAATCAGTTTGCTCTCAGAAAAGATGCAGCCCAACATGAATTAGGGTGGCAAAACTAAGTCCTGAATAAATCACAAGGCGGTCAGCTTCTTCTGCACAACCCGTTCCTACCAGCATTGATTTCAGGGCGGGTAGCACAAATCTATTAGACAAGGCAGTATGAGTAATGATGTTATAAGAAATGCCAAAGGGCTGATTCCTGCCTTGATACTTGCTGTGCTAAAAGTTGTTAATGAATAGTCGTCTTTGTGTGGATAAAGTAGCTTTCAAAATCTGAAGCTGGGCTCTGCTGACCACTTGCCTTGTTGTAGAAGCCAGCTGGAGTTATGATTGCTCAGACCCTCACCAGGTCATGCCTTAGACACATTGGAATGTTTTTGATATTTTGATTTCACAGAAATGGAAAAAAAAAAAGAGCATATTAGATAGCTGACCAAGGTCAGGTATACTTTTTTGTTGGGTTATGTGAAGCTTCTAATTCAGCATTTAAGTTTGGGTCAAGGTCACCAGAACAGTAGGCTACCAGCATTACAAGAGAGTCCAGAAAAGCACAGGCATGAAATAACAGTCAGTAAGGGAAATCAGAAAATTTGAAATGCAAGTAGAACTTTACTAATTCATTAAAAGACTTATTTGTGGTCAGTTTTCTTTTTTTCCTCTCAGTTTTCTTTTTTTCTGTTTGATTCATGAATAGTTAAAAATAGCATTTCATCTGAATTGCAGCCAGCATGATTATTCACAGAAGTGCTACTTGACATTAGTAATTGTATCAGAATCTGGTCTAAACATTTCTGAATTGGGCCCAATCAAAAGCATGGGATTTAATAGCGCTGTGATTTTGGGCTGACTCATCTGAGAAGCTATTTTGGATTTTTCAAGGTATTACTGTCAGTAACTAGGACTTTTTTTTCAGATAGAAATTGCATGAAAGCCATCAAAGAGCACAAAAAAAAAAAAAAAAATATTAGTGGCCCTAGCTGGCTTTCTGTCTTTAAAAATACCTCTCTGTACCTGTAGATTATCAGATGGAAGCTGACTGAATCAGCAATAGCCTGTTTTTGCTGTTTTGTAAGTATTTTCCATCACAAATGAAGTGACTTTGAAACTCACTGCGCCCTGCTCATTAGTATTTAATTTGAAGGTGATCCCCTAATTTTAGCTGTGCCTGGGCTCAGGTAATCATGTAGGCTCCCTGTGTAGCAGAAAGACAGAGGCAGACTCCTCCAGGGAATGATTCATCCAACTGTCTGACAGTGGGGAAAGCCCCGTCCTGGAAGACCCTAACCTTTTCCAATGGTACTTAACAGAGCATTTCTACTCCGTAAGAGCATGACAGAGCATGTCGTGCCTGCTCCTAGCTGAGCCTAGGCATTCATCTAAGAGACTAAAAAGCCAAGTACCCATCTAGGAAGTAACTTAGGAGAAAAGAGGGGAAAGTTTCTGGACAAATGTTTCAAGACAGAAAAAAGCTGTGTTTTTTCCAAATTGAAACTGTTTATGGGAACACGGTAGGTTCATGGAAGGTTTATTCTGCTAGAAGCAATGGTTACTTCCAGCACAAAGAGGGATTTCTGCTTAACATGAGAAACCCACACTTACGTAGCGAACAACCTGCTCATTAGGCTGTTCACTTGACGAATGAGGGGTCTGAGCCCAAGTCTTTGGTCTTCCTGAGCCAAAGCAGAGTTGACGATGAGGTGGCCAGCGTACCTGCATAACAGCACAGAGTATGGACCAGACACCTGAAAGCTGGTAATGACCATACAAGTTGTGGGGTAAGAAGCAGTGTAAAAGTTTTCTGACACCACTGCTAAGAGATGCAACTAACAGTCCCCGCGGTCACGTCATGCTGGTGGGATTGTACTGCACGGGCATCTCTAAGCAGAGGTGTCGTATGTGTACGTTAGCTCAGCGACCCTGGTACCACATGGTATTGCATGCCTGAAGTCTGTTCCATGTACCTACTTCCTAAAATATACCCAAATCACACGCATTACCGTCTCTGAGCACTGTACTGGTTTTAGCAAAAAGTACTGACTAACGTGATATCCTTTTATCCCTTGACACGCTTCTTTTGGTGTTCAACATTGAAGCGCTTAGAGGGATAAAACTTTCTTTTGTTGAAGTGGCACCTGACCTACAAAGAGGCAGAGAGCTGGTTCTTACACTTCTGTCTTCTCCTAGCATTATGTTCTTCTCAAATAGTTTGATTAAATTAGTGTAATTCAGCTGAGCCCAGAATTTCTCTGAATTCCAGAATACAGTGGTAAACTGGGAACTGGTGTGGGTCTGTGTGACGGAGGCATTTAGAGGACAGGTAGTTACTTGCATCGCTGTCCCATTACTTTTGCAGAAATGCTTTACTGTCCTGTTAGCTCCATACCAAAACCTCATACATCCAAGAGCCTACACCTACCAAACATCTCAGAAACGTGAGGGAAAGAGGAGATCAGGAGTGGTTCATGTATGAAACATCTACAGTTCTGCTGCTCCATAGCAGGGATCTGGGCTAATAAAAGCTTACAGAAAATGCCAGGAGGACCGCAGCAGACTTAGCAGCTCTCTTCCTCCTGGCAGAGCCCGACTTCCAGCTGCTCAGGAATCGCAGCATCCCGGGAGTTGCACTTGATCTCCTCGCGTATCACATGCAGCTCAAGCGCCTCTGTTATGCCACCTTGAATTAGCAGCATCTGCTGTCTGCGTAACCTTGGCACTCACCCTCTGTCCTTCCCCAGCTTCCTTGCCTAAATATTATTTCTACTTGCAATAACATTGCATTACATCACCACAGTGAGATGTCCTCTCTTGTCACTTCTGAGCAGTTGTTGTATGCTTCAAGACATGTTAGTGACCTTGGCCACCTTTCAGCTATGGAAGCAGTTGGCCTGTGGGTTTTTTTTCCTCATGGTGGGACTGATAAAGCTCCATAGCTAAGTCTCTTTCTATACAACACACGGATTTAATGTAGGATAAAAAGCTTGCTTTTTGAAAATAAAGTAGTTTCTGAGGGTCATTCTCATCAGCAAATGTGAAATTTGAACCAAATTATCTGACATGAGGCTCAATGGCCAGCCTGGAAAAGGACAAGTCCTGGCTACCAGGGTGTCCTCTCACACAATTTTAAGTTCTTACCCAACACAAGGCAATGCACATGGGGTTTTTTAAAATGGGAGAGATGGATCTGTCCATTACCAATGACAACACCCTTTTGCTATAACAGATGAATGTTGCTGAGGAAACTAAAAATGACCATGGTTTTGCCTATCAGAAATCCTTGTGTGGTCCCCGTCATGACCACAGCATTTAACTATCACGCAGTATTTGTCACTAAGGCCAGAAAGTGCTATGAAGCATCAGTGGGAAACCTGCTGTGGACTAAATTTCTGCTGACATCAAAGGGATTTAACCACCTAAATATATTTCCAAAGTTGCTCTAATGCCTCCTTTAAGCTCATGAGAGCCCAAGAGATCAAAATCTGCTCCTGCTTTTGCTGTCTGAGTCTCTTCAGCACATTGGTCCCATCTGCACTGTAGCACCTCCTCCCCTCATCTCCCTTTCATCAGATTGCCACTTTTAATCAGTAATTCTAGTGGTGTCGTAGTACCAAGAAAATATCCTTCCTTCATTCAAAAAGATGTGGAAACTGTTTGTAATACACTGCTAGAGTCGTTAGTCCTGATCAGGGGTGCTGCCTGAGCTCAGCTAACATAATCTGATCAACCTAGGGCACGAGTGACTCATGGCCGATATATTCCGTATCATAAAAATCACTGGGAGAAATCACTGGGGCACATTCTAAGTGATTTTGAATGGTTTTTAATAGAGTGAGGAGGGGAAACAGAAGGCAGAGCAGAAGAGGATGGTGAGAAAAACAAGGGAGGAAAGACTCCATGCAGCAGCCTATTGCTAAAAGAAATCTTGTTTAGCAGCTCCTTATTGCATATCCTTTAAGAATTAAATGGGCGTTTTTGACAATTGCTTTGTTTTTGTTTTGCTCCTTTTCAGTTTGTGTCCGATTCTTCCCGTGCTGTGCAGTGGATATCACAAAATTTCCAGGCAAAATTTGGTGGAGGCTGCGGAAAACCTGCTACAGAATCGTCGAACACAACTGGTTTGAAACTTTCATCATATTCATGATCCTGCTGAGCAGTGGAGCCCTGGTAAATGTAACAGGATTTCCTATCTGGTTGAAAGTGGACATGGGTCTCAGAGAAGTTGTTCTCCAGTTAGCTGTCTCTAAGATCTTATGAGCCCTCACTGCTCACTTCTCAAAGCAAAGCATGTTTGGGGCTAAAACAGGGCTTCTGCTTTTCTGATTTCACCTGCCTTTACCATGGCGTGGGGAGGAGGGGGGGATTTCTTCTGTTGTAACATAAAATTATGACGTGCACGCATTTTGAAAAGCAAATCCTTAAGGAAGTCTGTGTGAGGAAATATCCCAGAGTTACTACCTCAGCATCCCATAACCGCTCCATGGTAGTTCCCATCTGGAGGCTTGTATTTTGCTCCAGGGATGGCTTTTTTTTTCTGTTTTTATTTTTTAGCACATTTTGTAGCCAGCAAAACAAAATCATAAAAGATGCAGGGGGGCACTGAATCAGTGCTACACACGGAGCTAGTGGGTGCCTGTCATGTTTCGAGCACACCTTGGCTTAAACAGCTCTACCTTCCCAGCACAGAGAGCTCCTGCTTGCATCTCAATGAGCAGGTATATATATATATGGAGGCTGGTTGGTCATTGCCCAGGACTCTGATAAAGGATCCTCTCCTCCTGAGATCCCACTGTGTACTGGAATTATCCTCTCTCATATTATCAGCCCTGGGCTCTTCGTAGCGATGGCGGCATATGTTTATGTCGCTCATTTACATGTCAGGGATGTCACTGAAGTTGGTGGGATTTCTCTCAGGTTTTTATCTGGGCATAGAGCAAAGGGGTATATCAAGAGTTCTCCAGGCTTTGGTCTGGTGGTCGCTGATCTTCTCCTCCGTGATGGAGTAAGAAATAATAAATTTTCAGGCAGTGCCATGTTTGGACAGGTTACCAATGTTTTTCTGGAGGTCAGGATTAACTTCAGCCAAACAGATGAATCTGCCTTAAATAGTAAGAGGAACATCATCTTAGAAAGGTGCCTGCTTCACCTCATCAGGAATAATCACGGGCAGAAAGGCATGATGCAGGATGACCGCTAAGGCAGCAGATTTACTAAAAAGAGCTGGAGAGAGAACAGGCAACAAACAGGGCAGAGTAAACTACATCTCAGCACCACACAAAAGCCAAACACCCCACCGGGCTGTATAAATAAGCGTGTTCTTCCACTCCAGTTGGCATCAAGGAGGCCTCAGCTGGAGCTCTGGCTTCAGCTCTGGGCGTTGCACTTTGGGAAAGACATGGGCTAATTGAAGAAACTCCAGAGGAGAGCAACACAAATTATCAGTGGCCTAAAAAAAGAGGAAACCACAGAAGTACTGGGTTTATGTAGTTTAAAGAAAGTCTCTGCAGGGAGACAAGGTGGAAATACGTAAATGTTGATGCAAAAAGGAAAGGAACGGACAGTTCTCCAGGTCCACCAGGGATGGGCTGAAATTTCACCAAGGGGATTTTATTTTATTATGAAAAGTAAGAGGCTGAAAAACTCGGGTAAATAGTAGGCTGCTGAAAATTGTCATAGCTTTACTGAAATCAATGGAGTCTGACAGTTTTTGCACCAGCTTGAGAATCAGCATGTTCATTTTTTAACACATTTTAAAGGGGGCATGTCGCTCGCTATAATACACTTTAGATGAATACTCTTCTTTACATATGTAATTAAAAGTGCCTTAGATACTGAACACTGCAATATAAATCTCATTTAATTTTCATTGCATGCATTCATTTACGTTTTGCGATTTTCAATTTAGCCAGTGCAATTCTGTATAAGGGCAAATTATGCTGCATTTTCTCACATATCAGCGCTACGCTTCAGTATTTGGACTGGAGATGTCGGAGGCAACACACAACTTTTTTCTTCTTTTATTCTGGGGTGAGGTCTCCCAAAAACTGAGCTCATCTGGCTACACCCCTGGGACATGCTAAGTTCTTAAGGGAGTTTAAAAGGCAGTATATATTTGCATGTGGTAGTTAAACCATCAGAATATATCTATAGCTTACTGCAAAAGATCCAAAACCCCTTCTTACGCACTTAAGCCATAAGCACCCAAACGGGGAGCCTGTGTTTTAATACTAATTGTGGATAACGCTGCAGGTATCTTGTTTAACTCTTTTTTAACACACAAAGCAAAGCAGAAGAAATAACCCTTAATGATGTTTTATATTGATTATATAAAGATTTCATCTGTTGTCACCGTGAAAAAATGCAAAGCCCCAGAGTTTTGTCATTTGGGTGATATCCATAGCTCGTGCACAAGTACAGCGCACCTGGGGCACTCAGGTAGTGTATTTTTCATCCCTTATTAAGCTGCTTCCTGACTCACAGTGTGCTTTTAGTAGACAAAACAGAAGGTACTTTTTGACAAGTTAGTAGAAAATAGGGAGAGCAAAGGAGGGAGAGGAGGAAATCACTTTAAATAGTTGGTTGTTATTTTTGCAGTAATTGCAAAGTACAGCAAGTCATCTGACGAAGCGAGTGAGCCCCTACAAGACGTGATAAACTCCAATCTCTCTGTATTGTTTTCTGTGGCTTTCTCCAACAGCTCTTTCACACCCTTGAAATATCATTTTTGAAGGCAAGATAGGAGACTGAGTTGCAGTGAAAACGTCACCCCGATGTGTGGGGACAAATGGACAAGCTTTGGCACAGGCTGCCAAAGCTTTCTTGTCAGTTTAATTACTGTTCCCTGGCAGGCAAAAGAGCAGTGTGACTGCTTGAGTGACAAGTAACACGCTGCTTGTATCTCCAGGCACTGGCTCTTTGCTAACTTTCTGAAGTTCCTCGGAAAGTAGCTACAGATCTTGAAATATGTAAATGCAGATAATTAAGATGATTAGCACAGCCCCTCTCAAATAACATTGTTTCTTGCTGCCAAGTGCTCTGGGTCACACGATGGGACGAGAGTAATATGTCAAAGCTTGGGTTATCCGGGTCACAGGGACACGGGAGCAGCCTGTGCAGTGACAGTCCCTAGAGCAGCTGGGGAAGCAGACCGCAACCACTGCTCGACTTAGAAACCCCAAAACGGGCCATATAAATGCAACCCTGACACTAGGATCCCGCCTTTTATTTGATGCACATTATAAAGTGAAAGCTAAATTATGAGACAACCTTATTTGTTTTATTTTAGTAGGCATATTGGTTTATATCTTAAATGTTTTAAAGGGGTTATTAAGTTGCTTGTATTTGATACAGATACTGAAAGTCCTTTGATGATGCCCTGTATAAGATTAGTTAGAGAGACAGATGAGATGGGTAGATAGATACCCTGACCTTTAAAACATAATTGTTCTGTTAAGTGAATAATAATGAGCATTTCTTGAGGCAGATAGTTGTAGCTACCTGAAATGTGGTGGCTGAACAGAAGCCAGGGAACTCCGGTACTCTACAGCACAGGCGGGTTAATAACCCAGTTTGTCATCATTAGCAATAAGACTTATTTGACTAAATGTGAGGGTTGGATTCTGCCTCCTAAAGACAGGCATCCTATGCCCTGGGACATCTGAGGTGCCCCGGTAGCGGTGGCACAGCCAACGGGAGCTGAGGCAGGACGCCCTCGGGCAGCTTGGGGTGGCACCCTGCTCATGGATGCACGTTCCCAAATTTAGGGTGCTTAAGTTCTTCTTACACTCAAAGGATGCCTAGTCAGTACAGCCAGCAGAGGCTGGAGAGACATGACCAAGCATGTGTCCATTATAAGGGAAAGCTGGACAGATCTCTATGAGGTTAGCATCAGTCCGATTTGTGCCCGTGCACTTTTTCTGATGGTAACATTAAAATATGTCAGAAATCACAGACAGTACATGATATCCCATCGAATAATACTGCGTACCTGCAGTGCAGCACCAATGCTTTCCAACACAGCTTCGGAGAATTTTTTAATCAATCTTTTGTACTTTCAGGCTTTTGAAGATATTTACCTTGAAGATCGAAAAAACATAAAAACCATGCTGGAATATGCTGACAGAATATTCACTTACATCTTTGTCTTGGAGATGCTCCTGAAATGGGTGGCTTATGGCTTCAAGAAGTATTTCACCAATGCCTGGTGCTGGCTTGACTTCCTCATTGTAGATGTGAGTATCATTTTGGAACTATAATGCTTCTTGTGTTGGATTTTATAATACATAAGAACGGGCTGTTAAGTCTGGCAGCTTTGCCTTTGCAAAATGACAGCTGTCACTCTGATTCTGAGTAACGACCCTAAGCCAAGCTCGAAGGAGGTCTTGATATGTAAGTGTGCATCCCCAGGAATCAGCGTGCCAGAGCGGAGAAGACTGCTTTGTGCCATTACGTAGAGGTGTCACCCTGCTAATTTGCGTCACATTCCCTTCTCGTCCCTAGGAACTCGCTCTTTCTTTTAGCATTTAACATCTCGTTCCACACTCCCGGCTAGCACAAGGTCCGGTTACCTCCGACTGCTCCGTACATGACCTCGACACACAAGTCTTTCAGCAGATTAGAGAAGCTGTCCTTGGCGTAGTTTCCCAGCGAGGCTGCCAGCGGCGCGTAACAGTATGTTCAGTACAGTCTCCCAAGTATTTACCAGCGAAGGAGTCCAGAAGAAGGTGTGAATAGTTCTCGTGTCAAAGTGATTTCACTATTACAAAGCCTTACGAAATACTCTAAATCTTCGAAATATCACAGTGCTTAGTTCTCCCATGAGGATAGTCCTTAAAAGCAAAAAATGGCTGAACAAAAGGGAGCTCATGCCCCAGGAGCGTTGCTAGTACCAGACATGTCCCCTCCGAAGTTTCACATTGCCTGGGTGTGGGACCTGCCAAATTCAGGAAAAGCCAGCGACACCGCATCCTCCAGATGAGGGTTAACGTTTCATCACAGCATATCAATTAGGAGGCAATTATCTCCCTGAGGCCATTTCTTATTAGCTTGAGGTATTAATGTGGAGGGCTGGCAGAGCTCTGACATGACTGCGTAACTTATTAAACTTTTGATAAATTATTTTTCCCCATTTTACACCTGAACCTTGACTCAGGGGAGAACTGCACTTTCTTTGGCCCCAGTCCAGGAAAGCACTTCAACGGGACAATTCACTTGTTTGAAGTTATGGACATGTCTAAGTGCACTGCTGGATCAGAGCCTTTGGAAGCTTCTCCAGAGTTTTAATAAATTGATTTATGAAAAGGAAGTTCTTTACATAAATCGTGGGTCATAAATTCCTCTTTGCACACATGCTTGGAAACCTCTTAAAGGGAAGGCACTCATTTTTCACAGATTACGTTCAATAGAAGAGGAAGGCCTGGTTTAATTATCTAACCACAAAATTGGAAACCACCAGTTCCTAAGTTATAGCCCAACCCTGAAAACTGTGCTCGCTGTGGTTTAGGTCGAGTGACATAGCTTTTCTTTGCTGGGTTCTCCATCTGTAAAATGGGACTACTAAGACTCACCTGAAGTGTTATATGGGCTTCCAGGAATTTGTTATTGGAGTTATTGTTTTAATGCGCTTCTGAAGACCAAAAGGGCTGGATGAGGGCTGAATATTGCCACAACTATAAGTAGGGGTCTTCCTGATAGGAACAATTTCGTGACGAGTTCCCTGAAAGAGTTTGTCGCTCTGCTGCGTCATTAACAGTTAGAAATGAGTTCCACACTTGTTAGAAATACATACTTTATAGCATCACATCTAATTAATACCAAAGAGAATAAAACAGAAACTAAGCTAAATCCTGTCCTCCGTGCGAAAAGCCCCCTTGGAACAGGAGCTACACGAGAATGCAAAGTCAGTATGTAACCCCAAAATTTAGGCACATGTTTGCTTTTTAAGTGTGGGGTTTGTGAGTATAATGACATATTGTAGAAGCAGCCACAGATGGGCTGGCGAAAGGGGCTTCACCTCCCCTGCCACACATCCAGAGCACGTATGGCGTAAAGGAGTGCAATGGGGGAAAGGGGACCATGGTCCCCTGAGACTCCCCTTATCCCCAGCAAATCCACCCCAGAGCCTTCTTACTGACCTAGAGGTTTTTATTTTCTTAACCCACATATAACTGTGGTTTTTGCAGGCTCCCGACGTAGCCAAAAAGTTGCCCCACCCTTGAGTTGTTTTAGATATTAATGGACTCTAGGAAATCGCTTGCCCTTTAGTGTTCTCAGTGAATGAAGGTTTTGCCCATGGGAGCAAATTTGCCCATTCTTTTCTTCAAAGTCTTTTCCCAATGAGGATTATGAGAACCTGGTACTATATTTTTAGCGGGTTTAACAGATGCTTTTCTCCTACCCTATTGCTCACACCCCCTGTCACTCCGAATTGGCAGAGTAACATGCTGTCATTTTTCCAGCACACTTTTTACTTCAATTTACATTTTCTTTTTGGTCCTTTGAGAACCAAATCACTGCAACTGAGCTGCAGAAGGGAGTGAATGGGTGAATTAGCTGCTCCAAAAGAAGCAGATGAACCACTTGTCTGATTTTCTCAAATTTATTTGTTTAAAATTATTCACTTAAAAATTCCTGATCTGCAAATTATTCATTAGCAGTTTGGTATCGGTATTCAAAATTCAAGCTGCGATGGTTGATTTTTCATTGGACATGTGAAACCATCTATCATCTGTGTTTTCTCATTGTACAAATGCAACTCAGAATCCTTTTTCTGTTGTGAATAATTCATAAAACCAGCTCAAAATTTGCAAGTATTCACGATTTCTAAATGGGAAGTGAACCCAGAGGGGGTATAAACATACTGCTGCTGAATTTTTTTTTTTTACTTACCCTGCCTTGTGACCTTTGACCCTGATTTGATCCTGTGGAACAGCAAAGGCTCCATCTCACAACTGTGGATTACTAAAGAAAACTCTGTCTTACAAAGCCTGAACGTCAAAACACACAGTAATCCACAAACTGAGAGCTATTTTTGCTGGATGTAGAATCCCTAAAGGATGATCTCTGATAATGGGCTTCTCTGCATCTCAAAGAAGTGTGCTAGTGTAGCAAAACCATAAGAGAGTGCTTTTAAATACATGGCAATACAATAAAGTCCTATCAACAGTGTTGAAACAGATTTCTTTGGGAAGAAGGGAGAAAGAAGTAATCAAACCACAAAGTACAGGCTCATTTCAACTTAGAGCACCTGGGAAAGATGCCTTAGAGGTCTGCTGAAATTTGGATATACTGAACAAAAAGCATAGCCAGGTATAGATATACATTAGTATATCTATACACATTACCTCCCTGCAAATAGCAAGTATACTGCTAAAAGTAACCCTCTTCTACACTGCAAATATAGCTTCTCTGTGCACATGAACTGGGGTGATGGCCACTCAGTCCACAGCTCTTTTCAAATGAGGGAAAAGCAGAGACCGTAGTATATCTGAAGTGTAGACAGACATCAATATCACCATCAGGAATGGTGTTTATGCACAATCCTCTTTGCTAGGATGCGCAGGCAAATATTTTCACAAAGAATAGATATTTTCCAAGCATTCATGCAATCAAAACCTCTTCATACAAAGCAGATTAAACAAGGAGTCTGAACTTGGCCAGAGACAGAGGCGCATGGCATTCAGAACGAATGTTTGTGGAAACTGCTCTCAACCAGGCGTGCTCTGTGGCAGGCGGACGGTTGGGTTTTAAAACAAAGGGCAGATAAACTCCACCGGTTGTGCATGCTGGTGTGATGTTTGATGTTCCTTTCAGTTGTTTCATCTGACCTATAAATATTATCTTGAGCTTATCTAGTTTGAGCTTCAGCCAATTAATTCTGAGCTATGTCCCAGCCTCTGCTGACAGGGGATGGATTATTCTGTTGCAGTGGTCAGTTTGGGAAAGGCATCAATCTGGAGCTTAGTATCGTTCAAAGACGGGAGGTGTTGCAGTCAACAGCTTCTTCACTTGCTGATCATGCATTGAAGGCAGCGGGGAGAGACCGGTACCCTACAAGAAGCTGTCACGAGAAAGCTCTCAAGAAAGGGATGTAAAGTCCCTCGCTCATTAGTAAGAATGCTCGGAAAAAAAAGTCAAAGCAAAATTTCATTGCCTGTGGCATACACAGAAAAATCCTCTTAAACAGGCACTAATGTCACCTCTCTGCAAAAGTCCATTATCACAAATCCATCATCTCCATTGCGGCTTTTGGGTTCGATTTAATTGACCGAAAGTTAGTCCCGATCCAGGCTTAAAAAAACCTGATTGTCATTTACTGATTTCAGAGGTGAGGCAAGACGAGGGTTTCTCCACCAATTCTTTCTAAGATTATCCCATCTTTCAAGATTTGATACTTGGGAAAGCTAATTTGTTAAGCAATTGCTTTTTTAAAGATGCTGGCAGCCTCCTTCCCCTTCAGTCATCTCCAGCAGTGGGCCTTAACGCAACGTCCTGCAGGGGGGAGGGGAAGATAGCTCTAGTTCTCAATTTTTGCCCTGATGCCCACCAGTTTCTCTCCAGCTGAGTCACCATGGAGAAAGATTGCTCCTTCCATCCCTTTTCCCAGAGAGCCTGCTCTGCCGCTGTGGAGGCAGGGGCTCACAACAGCTTTAAGCAGTAGATCTGTCTGCAAAATTGTTCAAGCAAGGCTTAGCGATGGATTTTGAGGCCAGACATCTCAAATGAGTTATTCAACAAGTCCACTAGGCAGGATTTTGTAGGTGCTTTTATGAAAGTAAAATAATACATAGGTTTCCCCCCTGCATTTTGTGAAGGGTTATAACACAACAGGCTTCTGCTCTTTGCCTGGAGTTTGTACCTAGAGATCTGTATTGCCCAGTGAGCAGCTTCTCCAAATTTCCTGTTTGCTTGTTTGGGAACTGCTCATGGATGTTCAGTCATTAAATGCACCATCACTTTCACTGAATGCTTAAAAAAATACTGATATTACATTTTCTAAGATAGTTTGCTGGAAAGCACATGCTCTAAGATTTCTAGTTAGGAGACCTCACTGCCAGACGAGATAAAAAGCAGCTAATAATCTTTGAGTTGGAGATGAACAATTTAAAACAGTCTTTCTATCCCTAGTTAAAAATTGAATTGAATTAAATTACGCCCTTGTGTTGGATTGTCTTTAAGTGACAATTAAAAACTTGCTGTGTGAAGTAAATATTGATGGCTTCTGATTACTTTAATTGTTTTTTCCATCTGTATTCCCTGTTGATTAGCAAGGTGATTTCTGTTTGCTTTACCAGTAATTACACAATCTGCTGTAATGAGTTGTTCCCAAACAGC
>VYZW01007562.1:0-10868 GCA_013401315.1 Balaeniceps rex | reverse complement strand
TTAAAGGAAAAAAAAAAAAAAAGGTGGTTTACTACATATTGGCTAATTCAGGATAAGTGAAAAAAGAAATATTCCACATGAAGATGAGATAAGTGGTTTTAATGTGTGTTAGCAGGTCAGCGGATGCTGTAAATCTCCCTTCTGCCTCCCCATGCTTTATCTCAACATAACACATGCGAAAACATCCAAATGTCTTGTCTTATCTTGGTTTGCACCTCATGTTAGTTACCACATAGATGCTAAAAGGAGAGCAACCGAGCTTTGCCAAGTGAAAGCACAAGCTCGGTTTCAGACAAGGCACAGCAGGACACAGCATGCTGCAGCTGGAGGAAAAAGAACAGCAACTGAAGGTGAGGAGAAATGTCCAGCGGTAAGTGCAGCTCACTGCCTGCCTGCCTGCGAAACGGTTGCAATATGAAGAATTACTGCAATTACTGAAGAATTTCAATTATTGAGGGAGAATTTCAACTTTTGAAAGTGGTTTAAAAAACCCATCTCAGATTGCGCTGAACTAGGTTTACCAACTGTTTTTATTTCTTGAAGTTATTTAAAGATGGAGCACATTTCAATGCCCTTTATAGAAAAATATGCTTACAAAAAAAATAATGAATAAAACCCTTGAGCTCTTGCATGCAGGTTGCTTGGCCCTTTCCATTACTGTGAGCATAGCAGCAAAATTCCTTATGCAGAGATGTTCTCCCTTGCACGGAGGATCAGAGCTGGGACAGAAACGTAGACTGTATTTAACGGTCCAGACAGAGCCCCACACGCTCTGCAAGGACAGAGGAGGATTGTCCTACAGTTCCTCTCCCTTTTGACTACCACCTTTACAACCCCAACCATTGCAGAGTGCAAAACATCTTCCCACCACCCTTGTGGCTCCATCCAGGATGGCCAGGGGCTGCTCAAGAGACTGGTGCCAGGAGGAGGGGGAAGGAAGAAGTGAAGGGAGTGATGCAGCCTGCAGAGGGGTCAGGGATTCTTTATTAGGGGGGTGAGCAATCAAAGGAATTGGGATGAAACTTGAAAGCTGTACCCCAGTAGTGTAGAGACTCTGTACTGGCCTCCTACCCTGGTATGACTGGCTTTGGGGTGCTTTGTGCTAAGGCGAATGAAGATGAGGACTCGTACTTGTAGTATGTACTCATACTTGTACTCATATTCCCCACATCAACTTGCTATTTTTCATATTGATTTGGAACATCTGATTAAATAAATGCTTTAAGGAATCAAGCAAATCCAGAACAACACCTTGTGGAAACAGCTCAAACAGATTTTTCTTTTTTTTTTTTGCATCATGTCATGTGTAAGTTAAGGTTGAGCCTAATCCTGCACAGAAATAAGCATCCCTTCAGCTCAGCACCTAAACTCCCACTGGCTGCGATGGAAATGGAGCAGAGTCGATGGGGCTGAGCCCCCGGGGAAATGTTCTCTCAGTAATCACTATGCGCACCCCTGGCATTATAACGCTATCTTCAAATAATAAATAATAATCAAGCGTATTCCTGTCTACTCCTGACAACAGCATTCAGCATCAAGAAGGTACCCTGGGATGAATAGTGTGGTGTTTTTGGAGATCTTTTTAAGGGGACAATATCTTTCCTCTTCAGCTACCCTAAATAAAGGCTGTCTCTGCATGACGTCTGGATGAGAAGCAGAACGTAGTTGATGATGAAGAAATTCTTTTGCTCTAAATCCCAGTAGAAATACCAGACTTTTCAAGGCAGCTGCACCCGCACAGCCACCAGTGCAACAAGGAGAAAGACTTTGGGTCTTGGCCAAGGTTTGGTTCATCAAGGAGTGCCATGTGGTCCCCAAAAGTCACAGCAATCTCTCATCCATCCCTACCCAGTGCTGGTAAACGGGGCTCAGAGGTCTGGCAAAGTTGTCTGTTTGCAGTGAGAAGGTGAATTGAGACAGGCTGAAAATCCATTTGTAAAGGGTGAGGTGGGAAAACTGCAAATCAGTAAGTCGCTTTGCCGTCTCGCTGGGTGTAAGCTCACGGCAGCAGGTTGTTCGACTCGCCCTCAGAAATTAGCTGGGGTTTAATTCTTGATTCGCAGCCATCTGCCTTGGGAATTCACTGGAGTTGTTAGAAAAGCCTGAGCAGGTGTAAAGGAGGTGGCAGATTAAGAGAACAGCGAGAAGTAAAGAGGTTCTTCTGGAAACCGCCGGGAAGCAATTAGGATGCAGGAATGATTTATTTAAAAGCATTTAAGCCAACAGGAGTGGCACATGCTGTTTGCAACAAGGCTGCCCTCTGAAAAGGAAACATTATCTCAAAAAGCATGGACATGAGGACCGGGAAACAAGCTGAGAAGATGGAATATTAACAGTTTCGCAGCCTTAGCTTGCGTAGTAGATGGGGAAACAAAAAAATAAAAAAGAAGAGGAAATGTCCTGGAGAAAAAAACGTGAGTGGATGATGTAAAAGCCTTTTTTAACCTGAGTTATAAGAAGCAGCGTCGGGCTTTCCAGGAGATAATTTTTGTTTATAATTACTCTAGGCAGTCATGTAGCCCATCATGTTACAATACACGAGAGCACTCCACGAGCAGTAATGAACTCCGCTGCCGATGAGGGAAGCTGTTCATTAACTCGTTTGCAAACGTGCTTTCATCCCCATGCCATGGACTAACCCCAGAGCAGCCCTAAGGAGTTTGTGGTCTCTACCTGAACGTGAGGGCTGTGACTCGAGGAAATGGGTAGCAGAGGTGGGAATTTGGTTTAGGTCACCTTAGTCTCTCTCTAGTGTCCTAATTTACCTTTATGCCCTGTATCCATAACATCCAATTTCTGGATTGGCAGGTGCGATCGTAGAGTTATGGCAGAAAATGCAGTGTCAGAGTGAAAGGGTAAAAAGATATTTAAAAAAACCAAGGTGATAATAAACGTCTGCTCAGAAATGGAGGTGCAAAGGGAATACCAACCTCCTTACAAACCCTTCTCACCCAACAGTATTTCAGAGTGGCAACAAGAACTTCCATGTATTTCAATTATTTTTGCAAATTCCCCTTTTCCTGTAGCTTTCTCTGTTTGCATTTGGGGTACAGATTTAATTACATTCCTTTTCAAGTTAAGGAGAGCAACTTGGGACACAGGGCCTGGCTTTTAAAGACACCAGGCTGCCGCTCGGGCTGTGAATATCTGCTCTTTGGGTAATGCTATCCTTGGCAGCAATGGACAGGAGAAACCAGACCGGATTGAAGAGAGGCACCCAAAGTAATCCAAGCTCTCTTTCTTCGACTTTTTTTTTAAAAGCACAATTAGGGAGAGAGAGAGACAGGTGTTCCTGGGGCATGCAAAAAGCTGTTTGAAAGCACTGGGGGCCCGCATTAGCTGAAACTGCTTATTTAAATAAGTGGCCAGAGCTTTCAACTCAGCTGCTGTGTTCCCTTTCGGATATCCTTTTTTTTCCCCACTTCCTCCCCTCTAATTTGAACAAGCAGGTTAATTTGACAAAATCCCTGGCTGCATAAAACATACGC
This sequence comes from Balaeniceps rex, assembly GCA_013401315.1. Classification (NCBI taxonomy): domain Eukaryota; kingdom Metazoa; phylum Chordata; class Aves; order Pelecaniformes; family Balaenicipitidae; genus Balaeniceps; species Balaeniceps rex. Next base: position 7,380 of record VYZW01007562.1, on the reverse strand, counting down.
TGTGGCCCAAACCGGGAAGGAGGTCTCCTCCCCAAGACAGCAGCTTGCAGGGTACCGCTCACAGCTGTGTGCTGCAGCACGCAGACATTTAGTAGATGTTCTCATCATTCTCATGGGTTTTAGGATTTATATGACCAGCCGAGGAGGATTTTTACCATTGCCCAGGCAGAACTCCCTGTCCCCTGGGCTCTGCTGTTAATTCATCTCAGTGGTGATCTGGGGTTAATTAAAAAATGCAGTCTATGCCAAGTAGCATCTGCCTTTGAATGGTGCTGCTCAGGTCTGCTTCCAGCTCGGTCCAGTGGATGCTCGCTGGTGATCTGAAATGATGTGCCATTAGGCTGGCGGGAAGGAACACAAAAAACAAAGGAGCAGCCCCTGTTCCAGCTCAAACCCACTTCCTCGCTATAGGAAACACTGTCAGACTCAGGTGAAACGCTGCTCCCAAAGACTGCGCCCTCCGGATTACTGCCTCCAGCATAATTTCATGGCTGGGGAGTCTGTGCATGCTGCTAATATGCTATTAAAATGTATAGGAAGGAACCCCACTACTGTTAGAAATGCAATAGCTCCTTGGGAAAAAGGGTCTGTGATCTTTTGGTTAAAGACCCTTTCCCCTGTGTGTGCTGAAAGGAAACTGCGTTAGTGCACTTCCTACATTACAGTTGTTGTTCTGCAGCTTTAAAATTATCTTCTGACAGTTTTACTGGGGTTTACATTGGTTTGCAACACCGATTTCTTAAGTCACTGTCCGATAGTGAACACATATATACCTATATACGTATTGTATAATTTTATCTCTGTGTGTTCACAGTGAACAATGTTAATTGTCTAAAAATGCTGCATATCTGTTAGCTGATGAATTGCTGTGAGCACCAACGTGAGCACACCGGGAACCTAGCACTACGTGGGTGCTGCCTGCGTACAAATACACGAGTCATATTTCTTATATCAAGAATGACAATGTTCCACTAAAATAATAAAACAAAAAAGTGGCAGTTACTGAAAAAAACATCCCAATTCCTGGACAAGATGTCTTTTTTTGGTCAAATATAATCTAGTAGTGGATAGCCAAAATAATTAAGAAATTCAGACATTCATTTCATCAGAACGTACTAGCAATAACTTTGAACAGTTATCAGTGAGGCTAGTCTCTTTCCAGCGATCATGGCTTGTGTTCTAGCAGTCTAAATTCATTGATTCATTTTGGTTTTTCCCTGGGAACACATACGAATGTCATACAATGGGGCACTCTAGATCCGAGCTGCTAATGCCACTAAGCCACATAGATGACAGGAGGTTGGCTTTCGAAACACCAGCCACAGGCCTGGTAATCCCCATGGCTGGTATTGCTGGTGTTCAATCCAGCCACAAGATTTAAAAGCTCTCATTTTTTCCTTGAGCATAACACTGAAAATGGCAAAAATGAAAGCTGTGGGGTTCATCTGTCTCTCCGTTTACCCAGCTCTAGGAGGCTGCCATACAAATCACTGTAAAATCTTTATAGATAAAATAAATTTGTAGGACTATAGAAATACAGAAATACAGGTATAAAGGTTTGTAGATAGTATATATTTATAGATATCTTGATAGATATCTCAATAGATATCTCGATCGATCGATCGATCGATAGATAGATAGATAGATAAAACTATCTTTGGGCAAAGAAGGTAAGGAACAGGAACAACAAATTTCCTTAAATGCCAGGATAAGAGAGAGCTCCACACCACCTGCCTGTCTACAATGGCAAGAAGAAGCCAATGTGTGCAGGTAACACCAACGTGGCTTTGCCTGGAGCCTGGGCTTTGCTGGGAAACCCTTCCATTGAGCCAGGCAGTAAATGCTGACTCTTTTAGGGTTTCCACTCTTTCAGGATGGAATAAATTTTGGGAAGTCACTGATAGCACCAAGGCTGAGCTCTTGTTGGGCTGTGCTGAGACGACCTGAGGAAAGCAAAAGGGAAGAGCTGCCACATGATTGAAATCCTAGCCCATGAGATTGGTGAGACTTTTGCCGTTAATGTCAGTGGAGGCAGGATTGCGTATACTGAATTATGAGGACCACTCCCCACCTTAGGGACCCTCACTGCTGGCCAGGTTGTACACTGGGGCTCACGCTAGGTAGCAAAATCCAGTGAGGGCATCATCCTGGGCACTTCAGAGGAGCCAAATATACAGCAAGTCAAGGGGATAAAGAACAGTCTAGAGCTAACATGGAGAATATTATTACTTGGTCAAGTTAAGGGATGGAAGGTTTAGACAGAAAGCTGTGAAAGCTTCTTAGTAAGATCTAGCAGGTTCTGGAAAGACCCTCAAGGAAGATGCTAGAAGCAAAGTATCTTCAAATAAGAACAATAATAAGGTTTCTTGGTTCAGAAGAAGTGCACAGGAGGATGAAAGACTCTGTAGCTTAACTCTTAGCACACATGCCATGTGAAAGGAGAAGGGATGATGAAAGCTCAAGCGGAACAGCAAGTTGTACATTTTATGGGAAATGGTTCTAGGCAACAGTGACTCCTTAGGATTCGCCTGCTCTCCACAAAGTTACAGGGCTGCCTGGTCTTCAGAGGTATTTTTTTTTTCCTAAAAAGCCTGAAAAACTATTTGCAAAGAGAAAAGACTAGAAATGTGTGCCATATTGTGAATCTGGAGGTTATGTTGACCCTGGAGGTGTTTTATGGGTACCAGCAAGTTTCTGACACCAAGCAGAGCACAAAGCAGAACCGTAGAGCAGCTCTGGGCTGCGCAGCCTTGTAACAGGAAAAAAAGTAACAGAAACAGCTGACTTCACCTTTTGCTGTGATTATGTGGGGCAGTCAGCACCAATTTTGAAAACTGTTTGATTTTTTTTCCTAAAAATAGCCTTCCGGGTCACTTTTAATCAAGTCCAAATGGCCAAGTCTCTGCATTAGTAGTTCTCCTATAAATAAAATTTGATGGGGATACCTTCAAAACCAACAGCCGAGCATTTAAACAAGTTGTCTCAAACTCCATTCTGACTCCAGCCTTGTAAATCATTGCCAAATATCACACAGCTTCACGGCCTAATCCTCTGAAGAGATATCTAATGCTGTGTAAATCTGTGTCAGGAGGACAACAGCACCTGTGATGTGTTTCAGGGTGACATTTACAGCACTCTAAAGAAAATGGTAACCCGCTCAGATCTGAAGTCTGGTCTTGCAGGATTTGAACAGAATATCTTCTGCCTTGAGAAAAAGGGGAGGTTATGAGGTTATGGAGAGGTTATGAGGTTATAAGTTACAGGTTATGAGGGAGGAAGCATGCAGATGCACGACCAAGGCAGGTTGAAGACCTTGAGAAGATCTGACTTTCAGACATTGTGGCTGAAGCTGGCGAAGAAGGGTGCTGGGTGCTCTGTATTTGATTAATTTGCTTTTAAATCTCTACATTCATTTTACAAATGAACGCGCTTCCCTTGGTATGTGAGTGTATGGGTCTTGGTTTCTATCACTGAGCGTGCTACCATTGAGCTGTTTTTCTTATACCTCCAGCCTTTCTGGATAGGGAGCTCCAAGACTTAACGGGGTTAAAGCCGTTTTCTGCACTAAACTTTCCACCAAAGACAAAAGTATGTGACACAGTGTTACTCCTATCTTGATATGTCAGTAATGCCAATTATATTGCAGTTTTAAGATGCCTTAGTTGAATGGCTTAAAGTATGCTGTGCATTTGCTTACTGTTATTAGACAAATCCTTCAGCCCTTTCTCCTTATTTAGGCAACATTAAGTCAACGGGGAGAGTGAATGAAAGGAGAAGGCTTTGGACTTTATGTTAATGCATCTTCATGCATGATGTAATCAAGGCTGGTAGGAAACAAGGAAGACAGAAAATAGGTGCTGCCCCAGTTTGGAAGTGTTGGTGACTTTAAGATGGTTTTTGAAGTCAAACCCAGATTTTCATCTTTAACTGTGGGCATTGACTGAGCAGGATTTAGGTGAAAGAAGCATTACTAGTGAATATATGTCAAACCTATAGCATTATTGACTCTAAAATAACTTCTTAGGCATAATCATGTCACAGGTTCAGATGGGCTTTCTTGGAGATGGAAGCAAAGGCTTCACTGGTGATTTTTACCTCCCCAGTGTCTAAGGGTCCTAAGACATCAGACCTAGAATCCAGTCTGCCTGTCTACTGTGATGTTTTTATAGCACACTCACCACTAAAATGCAGAAGTGTTTATCAAGACCTTCCCTCCACGTCAGCTGCTGGGTCTGTACATGTGAGTTTATGTCACAGCTTGTTAAAGAGTGACATGTTAAAGCGTGACATCAGCCCCTGTGCCACTTCGTCATCTGCAGATCCAGGCTGTCTTATCCCAGCAGATATCCAGCCTGCTGCATCCAGCCCAGGCTTGGTGTCTCTAAGACCTCCTGCCCCTAGGCTTGCTGTCACCCACACGCCACAATAAAGCCATCAATAGGTAAATAATTTAACAAATTGAGGAAGTTTTACAAAGATGCTTAGCTGTGCAGACAGTGCTGGTACCTAAACGAATGCATTCAGGAGAAAAGTTGCTTCATAGAGGACGCTAGCTCATGACTTAGGGGACCAGGCTCATCTTATCCTGCTTTATCACAAACCTCATGGGTGATGCTGGGCTGCTCACCCAGCAGTGGGGTTCAGAGGAAAATGCCATCCTGAAGTGAAAAGGAAGGTTTCCCACCGGACCTGTCTGTCTTCGTGGGGGAGCCTGGAGCTTCCTTTTCCATTAAGCACCTGGGTTTTACATAGTGTAGAAGAATCCCTGTTTTCAGACTTCACTTCTATCTTTAAAACGACATTAAAGCACACTCCTTCCAGGTAAGCTTTGCACGCTCACATTGGTGAGCGTGAGACAATCCGATACCACAATAACTGGGGCTGTGAAAACAGCTAGAGATGGGAGTAAGGGAACTGTGGTGAGCAATGTGCATAGGTCTCTCTCTCCTAAGAAAAGAATATTTTATAATATGTGAGGATTAATTTTGGTTCTTTTTTTAAACCATGCAAATGGACGTGACACCTCTGGTGTTGGAGAGCTGTTTGTTTCTTGCTCCCTAAATTCTCAGGCTGTGAACACTGACTTGAGCATGCAAAACCCAGTTGCTCCACATGTTTCTTAGTCTGACCCATAATCTTCACTGACGTTCAGTTCATCCAGACTCCAGTCCTGTGCCGAATAGCATCCACATTTCTGACCCGCTGGGCACTACAAAAGCTCTGAGAACATGAAGAACATTGGAACCCCTCCATGCTGTCTCCAGTTTTGGAAATATATAATTTATTTCAAAGAAATAGTCTTCAAGAAGTAAGAACCTCAACGCTGAGCACCTGTCAAGTTTGTTTCTCCCTTAGAGGCTGTGCAGAAACCAGAAAAAGTGAAAAAGTGCAGAATCAGAGAGTCATGCACATCGTTCTTTTAGAGTCTACGGTATAAAGTCATGTCTATCAGCAATCTAGAAGACTTGTTTCTAATTAGTAAGTTTAAGATTGGTATTTGAATGGTAATGCTAAAATCTTTTATCTCTGCTGGAAATGGTCAGATCTTACAGGTGCTTTCATCCAGAAAGCCCTGAATTATAACANAACGGTGATCTCTTTTCTCATCAACTTTGTGCAAGCTGACATTAAGAGGATTTCTGTGTGCTTAGCTAAAAGAAAACTGACATCTTTGAAAGTCTATTTCTATAAATTTTGCATTAAACTGGAAACAAAGGTTTTGAGAGTTGGTAAGAGTTCTGTATATGTGTGGATGTAAAAACCTATATTTTCTATGTTGGTCTAATTTAATAGCTTCCATTTAAGGTGATTCCCCCCCTCCCCTGTTCCAGCTGTTTCCAACTAACCAGCTGTTCCTTTTCAGGAAGGAAAGTCAGAAGAGAAGGAAAATGGCAGGAGTATACTAATAGATTGGATTTTTGCTTTGTGTCTCCATTCAGGTCTCTTTAATAAGCCTCATCGCCAGTACACTTGGATACTCTGAGATGGGTCCCATTAAATCCCTCAGGACCCTCCGAGCCCTGCGACCATTAAGAGCATTGTCACGATTTGAAGGGATGAGGGTAAGAGTCTATAAAGCATCGATCAAAGCTCAACTGCATGACATCAAGCATGTAACAGGGAACAGTTGCACGTGGTTTTGTCTTCCTTTGGTCTGCAAAAGGAAATGAATTATAATGCTGTATCAAAACAACAAAATCAGAAATCCCTCCTTTGTCTTGATTGCAATTGTGTCATTACAGCTTTATCCTCTGGTGGATTTAATGATAAACTAATCCTGCTGCCTAACTTGTCATATTGCACTTTAAAAACCAGCTTTTTGGCCAAGGAAGCATCTGGCTTACAATTACCTCTCAATTATAAGGTGCATCAGGGGAATAACCAAGCTACAAGTTTGCTCCCTGCTTTTGACGTGTATTAAAATGAGACTGACTGGGAAAGTTCTTCAGGACTTTTTCACCAATAACTAAAGGAAAAATTAGAAATGCTAAAGATAGGGAAAACAAGTGAATGATTATATAAAATCTTTCCTTTGAACAGATTGCAGTTTTAACATGGAATGTCATTATTAACATTAAAACCATGTAGCTTGTGTTTGTTGCTCCATCTTGTGCATCCATCTCTTTCCCTTCTGCACTCCTTTGTCCGCGTGGCTATATTCCGCACAGCATACCTGTTTATTTGTTAAGACTACCTGCTACACTAATCAATTATTGTCTAGATAAGCACTTTATTTAACTCCTTGCACCATGCATGACTTGCAGATGATGACAACTGTGTTCTGTATGAGCTGAGGTTCCTGCTAATCTTGCAGATCGCATAGTAAGATAAAGCAAATCTGACAAAATTACACATAAACCAATCTACCTTGTCTGATGATCCCAAATCTCCCTACTAGGGCAAAGAAAATGCTACAGCTTTCATACTGAGGTATAGTCAGGGTAAAGCTTTCCCGTAGACAAAATTTTGGTCTGAATCATCAGTGACTAAGATGTGTAGTTCATGCACCGAGCTCCTAGCAATTAACTGTTCTCATTGCAATACCCTTGCAGTAAGACAGACTGAAGGCTGGAGAGCCTAACAACCGAGAGAACCCAGGAAATATGGTGATAGAGAAATTTATGAAAACCCTGTACCCATACTTTGCCTGTTCTGTGGATGACCAGACTTGGGGATCTATGGCTTTGTCCCACAGACCTTGTGATTATCTAAATCACATTATTTTTGTGGGTGAAGATCAGACAAATCTCGTTGCAGACCACTCTCTGCTGTGTTAGTACTAAGACAAAAAGCTTCTATTCATCTGGGCACCCAGACCTGAATTGCTTTGTTCATCACAATCTTTTCAGCAAACACAGGAAATATTTTAAAGGTTATTCA
>VYZW01007561.1:47576-60230 GCA_013401315.1 Balaeniceps rex | reverse complement strand
AGGCAGGGAGCGACCCACGCGCCTCCCGCCCGCGGGCCGTGAGGGGGGGCTCGGCCCAGGACCCCCCCCCGCCAGCCAGCCCCCTCCCGCAGCGAGGGGCAGCCGCGGGGCTGAGGCGGTGGGGCCCAGCCTTCCTCTGGGCTAGGAGGAGGCTGGGCCCGGCCGGGCAGCCCTCGGCCCCCGCCTCACCTGACGGCGGCGGGGGGGCCGCGCCCCGGGCGGCACTGGGCTCCCGGGGCTGTTACCGCCGGGGACGAAGCGGGGGTCGGCGGCGAGGGAGGGCGGCGCGGACCGGGCCGGGCCGTTTGACGCACTTTTTCCCGATTCCGCAGAGATTTCACTGACTCTGGAGCCTCCGCTGGCACGTATGCGTCGTGGATCTCAAAAAGCTGAAAACATGTCTAGAGAATTACCTTTTATTAGCTAAAACGGCCGAGGGAAGGGGGGACAAAACTGCCAGGAAAACAGCTTCAAGAAGCGTGCTTTTTAAATAGGGAAAGGTTACACAAAACTTGCGTCGCTAACCACATAGTAACATCTATGTGAACGTGTAGCCATTCAGACCGTGTAATCCAGGAGCACATCCTTCCTCGTAAGAAAACGGGGCAAATTCTACCTGAATTCGTGCAGAGAGAAGGCCACCTCCATTACAGAACCGGAGAAACTAGTTAGTACTGGTTAGAACTAGTTAGTAAATAAGCTTCCACCAAAACAGTGATACAGAGCATGCACATGTCGCTTGCAGGGATCCACAATCAAGTAGGCAAAAGTCTGTTCGTGGCTTTTGCTTGAAGGGTAACATAGGCCATTTTCATCCTGAGAGGAAGTTAAAAAAATAAACAGTATTAGCAACAACATGGATACCCACCAGAGAATTAATAAAAGCTGAATGAAATGTATCCTTTTGTTCCAATGGTAACAGTTTATTTCATGTCAAATAGATGGTAACAGTTTGTTTCATGGCAAAATAGAATAAATACACCATAGTTTATATAAGCAGCACTATGTCCCCATGAGGATCCCAACACTACAAAATGCTCGGTAGTTCTGCCTGAATAGTTCCAATAACCTTGAGGTAAATGTAATACTAATATAAAATGTAAAATTAAACATGTAAGAATGTGTTTACACAATTAGAGCCTAAAATACAGATGATTAAATATACAATTGTCCAATCATGTTTCCTTTGAAACAGAAAAAAAAATCAGGGACTCCATATTAATACATAAAGCTGTTCTAGCAGTAATTCTTTTCCACTTAACATTTCCTAACGCATCTGTTCAGTTTCAAATATTTGCATTTAACGAAAATCCTCATTATGGCTCTTACTAACAACTTTGAACTGTTACTGAAAAAGTTTGTGTGCCAATCCTCAGAAAGGGTTTGAAGGGAATCTAGACACCTAGCTCCAAAATCCTCATTCCGAAAAAACACGTTCAGCTGACAGCCAACACTACAAGAACTGGGCGCTTCAATTTAACATCCTACGTCTGCCCATGTCAATAAAAGCTTCAGTGTTGACAGGGCAGCACAGCTTGACACACACTTCAAATCCAGTAGGGATCCAGAAACTAGATGGGGGAATTTTTGAAGGGTTGATTTTTTTTTTTAATGTATTCAGTCTGGTAATTGAACATCTAAAAGATCAACAGATATGTAGCCGATACCTCCCTTCTTTTAAAACACGGAACAGTTTTGTCCTGCTCCCCAGCACCTTTATACAACAGTTGAAGAGATGTAGGTTCTGTTCCCCTTTTTTGCCTAAAGGAAATTCCTATATTGCACATATTGTCCATTTTCTCCAGGAAAATTTTACACTCCTGGACTACAGACTATTCCAGATTAGAGACACATCTCTCACATTCTTTTGTTGAAGCTGTCTTCCTTTGCATAAAATATTCCATCTTTTTTTGGACCAAGGAAACATGAAAACCTCTCTCAGTGGTTAAGGCAGTCAGCTTAGAAGGAAAAGGTCTGGGTTCCAATTTCTGCTCCAAAGACCATTTGTGAATTTTATCCAGTAGCTGTTACTGGCACCTCATTTTCTCTCCTGTTATTTCAAAGAGGATGAACCCCCTACTATATGTTCTGGTGTCTTCCTTTGAGGTATTATTCAAGACCATAAATCTTAAATTAAGATAAGCACCACCATAAAATCATTGTTTAAGACGGGTGGAGATGATAATGTTTATTCACAGCATTTTCCAATGGTAGTCAAATGCCACAAGCTAAAAATAGCATTCTATTTTTAAGCAAAGCAGCATATGAGCTGTTTTGCTCCAATTTTAAGATGCCTAGCTCTTTGCAGGTGTTTTTTAGGGATGCATGTATATCGAACACTGGATTCTCAATTGCAGTAAGGAGAGCAAGCTTTAAGATTTTACAGTACTCAGCATCACAATGCCTTTGGCGTTTGATCCAAAAATAACCTAAGTTCATGCACGAAATCAAAAAAAAAGCAAGAGAAGACCAACATCAAGATGTGATTGCTAGTCAAACTTTTTTTCCATTGCTATGGAAGATCCCACTCCTGCAGTCCTTATGGAATCGACTGATGTCAGTTGAGGTTTTGACTGTTTAAAGGCAGTAGTTCAGGCACACTAAAAATTTGTTCAACAACTTGAGAACAAAAATAAATCATGTTCTGGTGATGAGGCATTTCAAGGAACTCCAGAATATAGCAAACCTGGTATCAGGAAAATAATAAATATAATCTAATTAAATGAAAAGGGTCCTTAAATTTATTTTAACTGGTATAAGAAGCCATAAACCCCCTAAAATACTTGAGCATAAAGCCTCTGGAATTTACACAGACTTGCTCTGGTTTTTAGAGCAATAGGGTGCATGTACATGAATTAAGAATCATACCAATTGCATTTGCAGTGCGGGCTTCGGTTCAGATATGCAGGGGGTGTAATGACTGATTTACCGATGTTAGAGTAGGATCATTTCATTTTTTCTTTGTAGGAACACAGATAATCTGCTGATGATTTAAGAGTACATATGCATAGCATAATACAGAAATAAAGATACTGCTGAACATCTTTGTTCATGATGCTCATGAACATCTTTGTAAATGATGCTCTCAAAACTGCATCATTTAATCAACAATTTTTTAAAAAAATGCTTTTTGAATAAACTATGCATTACACTGATTTCTAACATTGCCATAGTTGGGGTTCAGGCAAAGAAAGTTCTAAAACACCAGTTAGCATCCAAATACTTCAGCTGTAACAACGTTTCATTATGTGCAAGCCCCAAAGCTCTCAAGAGTATTTGGAGTTCAACAGAGCACTTGGTCACAAGATTTAAAATTATTTCTCTAGTGATGCCCAGGTCTATTGAGTTTTGATGCTAAACAGATCTACAGACATTTATAACTACACCTTAATACCTTGAAATATTTACATCTCTAATAGTGTGCTTTTTCAGATATTTTTCCAAAACAAGGGCTTCTTAGCTACAGCTTAAAAAACAAATAAAAAGGGATGGTGTCAGGATGGTGTTACATAAAGTTCTTAATTCCTGATTCCATTTGTACTTGTGCAAATATACAAGTATATTTATTTGTCCATTTATTAATCCAGCTCGTAAAAATGTGTGTTCTTCTAGCTTCTCAGTTGCTCTTCAAGTCACTTTCACCAGAACAACCTTTTTTGATTTATATCAGGCTAAGAGGGTATGTCCATTTCTTTCAGATACAAACCAAGAAAACATGGCTTAAAAATTGTCAGCTCAACATTAAGATTATAATAACACATTCTACAGTTATGAACTCAGAAACTAGCTCTACTGCAGAAATGTAGTTTTCTCCTCGAGAGAAACTTTTCATCACAAGCACAAGACATTTGTGCTCCAGCCCTTCCTGTAATTTCCAAGTAGAGTTTAAAGAGTTTTGATCCACAGAGCCATCAAACAATTTAGACATACCCGTTTAAGACTTTCTCTATTCTGAGAGAAAATTCTTCAGGATGTTCTTTAATGGAAACCAGAATTTCAGAATTCCCCTTCACCTCACAAATTTTCAGAATGTGCATTAAAGCCCAAATCTTTTTTTTTTTTTTTTTAATACTGATGATATTTAATGTATGGCAAAGACAGTTAGGGGAGCTCTTAAGTATCATGCATCTACCTAAACACAGAAATCTGCAAAGTTCACATCAATACGTTTGATTCAGAGATGGGGAGGAAACAGTAATAACAGAAGAACATCAAGTTATCGAGGTTTTGCTTTTTTATTTTACTTTTATTAGTCTGCAGCCTAGTAGAAAGGTAAATTTTGATACACCCATAATGTGTTTATTTTCAAAAACCTTTCAGAAGCCTTTCATGAATCACACATAGTACTGAAAAGATGATGACCCACAGATGAACAACTGGGCTATTGGCAATTTACAGGGAAGTTTGTGCAGTCTGAAATGACATCAGCTAGTTCTTTTGAAAGTGGGTACATTATCTGACATTTAATTATTACATACTCTGGTTACTCAAGAAGAATTTGGAGTAGTTCAACCTACTGTAACAATTAAATGACAGATATGCTGAATCTAGCAAACATGCAGCAAGTTCTCAAACTTATCTTGATGGCAAATGTATGATTTTGCAAGAGAAACAGATAGGAATGAGACTTGACAAGGAATGAGAAAAGAGGTTAGCAGTCATCTCACCACCCCAGCCTTTCTGTATACTAAACTCCCTTGCAGTCTTTACAGAAACAGATGCAATACAAGCTATTCAGAAAGCTCTAGCAATGTTTCTAAAAACAGAACTATACAGAGTCAAGAGTGGATTCTTAATCCTTACTGCTATCTCAAGTAGATCTAAAACCAGAATTACTCAGACCTAAAGATTTTTTTTTTTCATGACCTAGTTTCTGGATGACTATTATGACTTCAAGTGTAATCCAGTAAACCTATTTTTAGTGAGCTACCAAATAAAACTTTAGTTGGTGGTTATTGATGAAGAATTAGTAAAGAGGACAAGAAAGCAGGATGAGATCAGGGAAAGAGTTCATGAATAAAAAATGACAACAACTATGGAAAAATAACCCTTTAAAATGGAATATTATGCTTTCTTTGTGTAAATGTCAATTCATTATTTTCATGTTATGCATGTTACTTTCAGTAAAATCCTGTACAAAAAAATTATTAATACTTACATATGCAGACACTCTGAAGACTGTAGAAATAACATGTATTTCTTTTGTTTCAGGATCCTTTTGAACACTGAAATACAGGGGAATAATACATACTTAATACATACAGTAAGCACTGATTATTAGAATTCTTCATTTAATAAATACATTTTTAACATATGCACTGTGTTCTTGCTCAAATTTGATCAAGTTCAAATTAAGAGTTAAAATTCAACTCATGTCACATTGACCATGAAAAGGTACGTTAACCATTGTGTCCTGGTTTCAGCTGAGTTAGAGTTACTTTTCTTCCTAGTAGCTAGCATAGTGCTGTGTTTTGGATTTAGCATGAGAAGAATGCTGATAACACACTGATGTTTTAGTTGTTGCTAAGTAATGCTTAGACTAGTCAAGGACTTTCTTTTTCAGCTTCCCATGCTCTGCCAGGTGCACAAGAAGTTGGGAGGGGGCACAGCCCAAGATAGTTGATCCAAATCGACCAAAGGGCTATTCCATACCATATGACGTCATGCTCAGTATATAAACCGAGGGGAGTTAGCCGGGGGGCAGCGATCGCTGCTCGGGGACTGGCTGGGTGTCGGTCGGCGGGTGGTGAGCGGTTGCATCACTTGTTTTCTTTTCCCTGGGTTTTGTTTGTCTCTCTCGTTCTCCTTTTCATTACAATTATTATTATTATTATTATCATTATTATTATTACTATTATTATTATTTTATTTCAATTATTAAACTGTTCTTATCTCAACCCGTGGGTTTTCTTACTCTTGCCCTTCCGATTCTCTCCCCCATCCCACCGGGGAGGGGGAGTGTGAGCGAGCGGCTGCGTGGTGCTTAGTTGCCGAGTGGGGCTAAACCACGACACATTGTTAGAGAACGTGGATATTATGACATTTTACTGAAAACTATTGAACGTATCTAGTCATCTGAGTCAGTTTCACTGTTTTCAGCTACTAAATCACAGGAATATTACCCAGGCCTATATGACTCCAATACAAAGTTTGCATTTTGATAGCTATGAAAAGTTATTCAGCTAAACATTTTGTAAAAATCTTTTCACATTTTCTTTGAGGAAAAAAACTGCAAAGTGAACTGCATCTTAATAGAGACTACAAGAAGTAGGAGCAGTACTGGTGAAGAAATGCAGACTTTAGCGCATTTTTAATTAATATATAATTATAGTTTAGGTTCATTTTTCCTCCTTTGGAATGTTGTATATATAGACAGCTATGCAATTTAGGATGGTATTAGTTCTGAATTTTTTTATTTCTAGACTGTGTTTGTTGTGAAGACTACAATTCTTTCCATCATAATTGCTAACAACACTAAGATATTATTGCAAAGCATCCAGGCACCTCAACGTATTTTAAATTTAAGTATTTTTAAATGTGTAATTTTTCCTCAGGTCTGCTTTAAGTGATGCTTACATTTCTTCATAAATTAGATCATATAACTTCTATTAATTTATCTAATTTCACAGATTCCTATTTACATTAACTCACTGTGGAGCAGTTGAGCCTTATAAATTCCAGATTTACGTAGTTCCAAGAAATGCATAGCTCAAAACCTGCCTTGTCACAAACAGGTTCAGTTCCCGGGAAAGGTCCCAATATAGCCAGGTTGCTAGAGGATGTGCGTTAAACACAGCCCAGTTGTGCACCGCGTCAGCTCCAAGCTCTGTGACAGCAGTCCCCTATTGCAACTCCTTTCACAAAGCTTCTTTTTATAAGGACAAACAAACCCAAAATCAACCAACATCATCTTTGTTGATTCAATCTCTCCAACCGATAAAAGAAATTGACTCTCTGATTAACTGACTTCATCTGTAGAGCAATGACAGAGTCATGTATGAATTAAGCCTATACTGTGAAGTTGATCTTTCCTGTGGTGAATCAGTAGCGAGGCTTTCTCAGAATTTTTTATTGCAACTGACATGTTGATATACTCAACGGTGGATTAAGACGGCATTGCTGAAACTGGTACTGGCCCCAGTTGTCTGCCTTACCACCCCTCTAGAGATTACTGCTTTCCCAGCAGGGACAGCTCAACTGGTTCATGACTCAGCTTCTGAACCACTGCAGTTTACAGACCAGCATATTAAGATAAACTAACACAGATGTCAGTTTATGCTAACATACCGGGCTGTAAACTGCAGCAGTTCAGAAACTCTTTAACCATCTCTGCTGAAAGAGTGACAACTTTCAGAACAAGGTATAGAGGGTTAGTGGGGTTAGCACTTTCTACCATATCACCACCCCCACAAGCTACAGTTGTATTTAAGTTACTCTGGCTTCATATTTTTTTGTCTGAAAACAATGCTTTCAATTTCTGGTTTCTTAATTTTTATGTTTTTTATATATATATATCTAGGATACCAAAGTAAGGGGTGATGGAGAATAACTCTTCCTATTTATTCCACTGCCTTGAGAAATTTTTCCCTTGTGGTTAGCTTCCTGTAAGTAATTTTTCAGACTGAGTGTTTATTTCTAGTACTTTGGTTAATTTTTAAGGCAAAATAAGATATCTGCCAAAATCAGATGAAATTCTTCCCTTGCTGACTTGAAAGAAACCAGGAGATTGCCTTTGACAAGCTTGTTTGCTCTATTTCTTTTTTTTTTCCCCCTAAAAGGTTTTAGAAAAAAATACTTTGTCTTCTTGAAGAGGATAGTATTTCCTTAAAAATAGTCTTAATATCCCCCTTTGTTCTTTCAAATTGTTAACTTCTAAACTATTCACTGAATATGGTAGTTCCTTCATCATTTTAATGTGCATCTATTCTCTTTTCATGAAGAGCAAACGTCCTCATTGTCTCTCAATTCACTTTGGATTCTATTTATATCCTAACCTTACTGGCAATATTTTATTAGGCTTTCCAAACATTAAAATAACAACTTAATGCTTTCACATAAATTCATTTATTATGGGGGAAGGGGCATGGAGATGGCACAGAAGGAGGGAGAAGAGAACAATGACTACAAGATACTACAGCAGCTGTCACCATGGAGAAACACTGTCAGAAAAATCAGGGGTTAAGTACAGAAGACAAGATTTATCAACAAAGATTCATAGATTATATTTTAATTAACAAGTTTTTATCATGTAAACATATTCTTTAACTAAACCGAAAATACTACAACAAGGATTTTGAAGTTATTTAGGTTACACGGGATACGACACTTAATGCTAAAATTTTGGATGGACTCAACTGGTCACAGGCTAATTACTGCTGGATTAGTAACAGACAACAAGTTGTGCATTAATTCATTAGGAAGTAATTATTACTCTTTTTACCAAGGAGAAAATGTCTGCCATTTAATAGTTGTATTTGGAAGTTCCTACCTGTGCTTGTAAAATACTTAGAGCAGTTAATTTCAAAAGATTATTGCATTCTCTCATAATAAAGCAATATACATGGAAATGCTTTAACAAAATGAAATCTCAAACCTTTTGACACTATTTTGAACGCTAGTGCCTTGGAGTTAGAACTCAGGAAGGGCCAGGAGTTAGAACTCAGGAAGGGCCAGAAGAAAGAGAGTGGGGGAAAAGCTCACGATAGGTCTGCCACTCCCAGCACTAAAGACACTTTTATGGAACTCTTCATACCAAGGCTCTTTACCATAAGAAAAACTGTTACAGGACCCAACAGTGGTGGTTTATACCTCTCTAACCATATCATGATTAGACTAAGTTCATCTGTGGGGGCTAATTTTTCAACGCACATCAGCTAGCAGCTAATAATTATTGTACTATCCATTTGTTTTTCACCAAGCCTTCTGAGCCCTCAAGATAGAAAAATTAAAGCTTAAGAAGAGTACAGTTTACAGAATTTTTTAATACCATGAAAAGTTTTTAATATCACTTTACAAAGAGTAGAAAGTATCCAATGCGACTGCAATCCAAGATGAAAAGAAACCAGATGGAGGATAGCAGTCTAGAAAAGAAGAATTTAAAGAATAGTTGGTTTTCAACAGGAATTTGAAGGTAAACTGTTTGATAAACAGAATTTAAGAGACCACTACCCTCATTAGCAATTGTCTACTGAAAATAAGAGGCCATAAGGAAGTACTTTCATTGCTTTATTTTCTGGTGTAATTTGTGCAAAAATTAATTAAGTAGCACAGTGCACAGCATGGACTAGAAATTAGAAATTAAGTCAAGACTGGCATGAGTGTCTATCTTCAGAGCTGCATTGCTTATCCTTTCATTTTTTTTTTTCTCTCTTAAGATGGTGGTAACAAAACAGCGACATCATTTTGGATAACCTGGGGCAGGAGGAAATGAGACAAAGCAGGAGACAACCATGATTGTGAAGGGGGAGGGAGAGTCCAAAATGTCAAGATCAAAAGCTTTTCTCATGGGACCGACAGAGAACTTGATATCAAAGGAGCAAGATAAAAGATTTAGTTAAATTGTGAGTTTCTTTTTCAACTGCCAGTCAGTGTTAATGCCAGCTCCACTGGCAGTGAGAAACCAGCAGACATTTATAGGCACAGAAATGGAGAGACACATGGTAGATAAATATTGAAGATCAGTTACATCGCATGAACCGAGTAGATGTGCTTCAAAACTTTGGAGGATAGAAAGCAAGCTGCCAGCTGGAAAAAAAAAACAAAACCAAACTAAAAAAAAAAAACAAAAACAAAACAAACCAAACACCCAAACACCAAAAAAACCAAAGGAATGGATTTTGAAAGGTTTTTTCCCGGTATTGTATAAAGGACAGAAGTAGCACACAAGAGAAAAATCACGGAAATATATAAAGGGCCAATAGGGAACAGGCTGAGGGTACAGAAAAAGCAAACCTTGAAAGCAGGATGAAATTATGGGGAAGATTTTGCCAGATGCTGCTTGCTTTTTTTTTTTTTTTTTTTTTTTAAAAAAAAACTTGACTTCTCTATCAAATTTTAAAGCAGGAAAAGGAAAAAGAAGGGGAAAAGATTTAAGGAGATAGGAAGGTAAAGAAAAGGAGTGGCTTAGAACAAAACTTGAACATGTTTAGGAGAAATCAACTCAACAGCATTGGGAAGCAATAAAGTGAAGGAACTGATTGGATTTGCGCTTTGTCCTAGGTCAATCAAACAACACAAGAGCAGAAACAGCTGCAGTCAATGCAAGAGGCAACTAAGGCCAAGGATTAGAGTAACAAACAGCTTGTTTCAAGTGCGGAGTGAATGATTTAAAAGAAAAGGGAGGGTAGAGGTGAAGCACTGATGGATCCTTTTATGTCATATTCCGCATTTCTGAAGAACACACTTGATTTCCATCTACGTATGATATGAAAATATCAAAACTAATCACACTAATAAGAAAGCTCTGGTGACTAATCACAGTATTCAAAATAATACATGCAGCAATCTAAGTTCATTATTTCTAAAAAATCTTGGAATATTGATAATGCTCAATTTCTCTGTTTCAGTGGTTTCTCTAAAAGTATTAACCGTTCTACTGCTACTTTAATCATTTATTTCATAGAATCATAGAATGCTTTGGGTTGGAAGGGACCTTTAGAGGTCATCTAGTCCAACCCCCCTGCAGTGAGCAGGGACATCATCAACTAGATCAGGTTGCTCAGAGCCCCGTCCAACCTGACCTTGAATGTTTCCAGGGATGGGGCCTNAGCTCCATGTCCTTCTTGTGCTGAGGGCTCCAGAGCTGTATTTCAGACAACCCTGGGAAACAGCATGTGACTAAATCAACTTGCACCCTGAAAAGTACTGACCATTAGAAAATCTGAAAGCTGCTTAGAAGTTATTAAAGATTTGCAAGCTTGCTTGGTTAAGTATTACAAAAAATTCCCAAACCCAGCCAAATATTTTGTTTTCAATATTTTGTTTGGATACAGCAATCTATATACAAGTGCTACAGAAGTAAAGAACTATTCAGGTGATTAAGAATCACTGGGCCTAGTCCTTTCACTGTATCTTTGTTCAGACATATAAATTCTACTCTTAAGTTTATCCAAAGACATTCTAGGAACAGACTTAATGACAAATACATCTTACACAATTTTTTTCCTACTATGCTTGTGTATAATCTTAAAATAGAAATGAAATAACAATTGGTCATCACACCATTCCAAACAGAGCTGAGAAGGAAGAAAAATATCAATTCCTACTTTAAGCAATTTGAAGCTTTTGTAGTGTACATTGTAGTGCATTACTTAGCATCCACATTATCAGAGTTCTTGTACTATCTCTCATTTCAGAGGTGTGCAATTGTTTTCCGTTGTTCAGGTTAATATTGTTCCTTATACTATCCCACAAACACTTACTATAAGTGGCAAAGTATAATATAAAATTTTATTAATATCATTGATGATCTTCATATTCCCATTAGCTTAGCTAGGAATGAGTCTTTGCATAACTGATAACTAAGTTCCATTTCCCACTAACCAGGAAATAAGAAATTTTGTCAATCGGAGAAGTCCGCATATGGATATATCAAACCAGGGAAAAAAATTGCCTTTTTTTTTTCCTGAATTTGAGCCTCTGATCAAGCACCTCTAATCTCAAGAAAAGAAATACATAAAATTCCAAACAATTCCATACACCAGACCTGGCAAAAAATGTGTGTTAGTCCACTGTGTCATGTTAATTGTAAGATAAAAAAAAAAATGTAATATAAAAAAAGGTTTTGTGTGGGACAGATGCCCTTAAAATTGCATATATTTTGCCATTGAACTGCTATCATTGTTACACGGTATTTTGATAGTTGAAGGCAAATAAGCTTGCAGATTGATTAAATAACAGCCCCATTTTTGAAGTACTAATGCACAATAAATTTACACAAATTGACACAAAGTATCTATGCACAGCACATACCTATACAACTGCATAAAACAGAAAACACTTACCTCACCAAGTCTTTATATAAAGCTTTTGTAGTTTCTAAGTATGGGCCAACTACATCTTCAAACTGGCAAAGAGTTCCTCCAATGCAAAGGTGCTTAAAAAGACAGAACAGAAATTCCTTGCGATCCAATTGACTGAATAAGTCATAATGGTCTGAATCTTCCAGAAGCAAGACCTTGTGGAACAAGAAGTAGTCAAATAGATGAAAATTTCTTATTTGAGATTAAGTTTATAAACAATGCAACTACTTTGCTGTATATCACACAGAGTTTACATCCATATAAAATATATGGAACTAGGGATAGAAATAAATAAGTACTTCTCTATAAATCCTTCTACCAATGATGCAATTATGTTCAAAATGTATAGATACAATATAAAGCAGAATCACTGTCAGATTTGTGCCCACAAGACATAAGGGAAGATTTTTCAAGAGTCTTGTTATTGACTGGTTAATTGCTCATCATGCTAATGAAACAATCAATAATCTGAAAATAATCTAGCTATATTTGGTACATTGATCACTGCCAATTAGTTTGTCTTTGGTAAATTTGCCTACATTTGCTTTTTTACTCTAAGTTTACACAGCTAGCTCACATTTGTAAAGGAATCCCAAGGATCTCCCAGAGGAGATCACTCAAACTCACATCATTC
>VYZW01007561.1:2625-25276 GCA_013401315.1 Balaeniceps rex | reverse complement strand
GTTATTCTACTCAACCTAAGAGACAGGCTATAGTAATCAGGTCTAATTGAAGAGTGACGGTAGCCTTTCAAGGATATCTATTTTGGATGCATGAGGGCAGCACAGCCTGAAGTCAACAAATATAGGGTCAATTTAGGAAACACTGGTGTTGTCAAAACAAAACCATCACCCGGTTTGAACAAAAACTTGACATTTCTACATTTCCTACAGAAGAACCAGGAAATAGGTTTGGAAATAGGTAACCATTTTGGTTTGAGTTCCAGGAATTCTGCGGTTAATTCTCACCTGTTGGCAAATCTGGGGCTTTTTGTCAATGTTGGAGAAGTCTACAGGGTTTCTAGTAGTCAAGAAAACCTCATGGATTCTCCCAGGGTGGAGATAGAAGTCTAAAACTTGGTTTCCACAGATTATGATGGAGGTCACCAAGTGTCCAGGCTTCTTCCTCAGTGCCAGGATGAAGCCCTCATTAGAGTTAGAAATTTTAGGCTCTGGGAACAACAATATAGAGTCTAGAAATCCAGATCTACCTGCACAATAGATCTGTCTTGAATTCACAGGCCAGGGAAGACGAAGCTCCTGATTATCCTACCAAGCAGTGTTTTTTTGGTGGCAGGAAACTAGGAAGGTTTTTATTCAGAGCTCTGCATGAATTTTGGTAAAGTTGGTTTTGATTCATTTGATTATCTAATGAAAGCCTGTTTATCCAAAACCTCCAGTTATACAACAGAATAAAATAACACATCAGAGAATGCGATTGCTATGTTATCTTTGCAAACTCCTCCTCCTGGATCAGTTGGTGTTTTTCTTCTCTATTTTCTATCCTAAGCTGCTATGTGATTTGCGTTTAAATACTGATCTCCTGGCAGTAGTATGCCTCAGAATCCATGTTGAAGGAAGCAGTTCCTCTCCCCAGATGCAGGTCCATGACTGCAGGAATAGCATGGAGCTCTTGTTTATGGCTATGAAATGTGTGGCCTAAATCTTGTGCATGTCCTCTGGTAGGAAACCAAATCAGAGAGCTCACCACTTTGTCTACAGATGCCAATAGATAAGAAGATACGTACACTGGTTTGCTTCTGTAATTTATCTGGTGAGAATAAATTTGCACCTGCAAAACAGTTGAACAAAAAGGCTGCTGCAGATCCACAGTAAGTGTAGCAGGACAGTACACTTTGCAAGTGCAAAAAATTCTTCTAGAATCCGTCCTTATATTGTCTTCCCCACCAGGTGTTTCCACCTCCTTTCAGTCCTCAGGTCTTACAAATCATGCTGTGTAGTTAGAATGTCAGCATCAATCCCATCTTCCCTTTGACTCCATTCTGAGAGAATCAGTATAAAAGAGATGAGGTTCCTCTTAGCCTTCCAAATGAGTGCATATGGCTCAGTTACTAAAGCAATACTGTCCTGATGAAGAAGTGACAAACTCATTCTAAGGTACAGGCCAGATAAGAGTCTCACTTGTTTGTTATTCTGCACTGTATCATTTGAATAAAATTATATGCAAATGCTTTTTTAAAGTGTTTCTGAGAATATATACCTTTTACTTGGAATAACAAGAAGCCAAATTGAGACAGAAACTATGAAAACTGATAGAAACCAATCAGTTCCATCCCCTCCAAAAGAGACAGGATTGTCCTTCCTGTTCAGCTGACATGATGAGGTATGGATAATCTGCTTTTATTCCTTAGCAATGAGTTTGAAAGAGAAGTGGCAACATTTTACTTTTGATTTTAATACTTTCTGCATTTCAGTGTCTAAATTAAAATTCTCCTTGCTAGAGCTTGAGCTAAGAAGTGATTGCTAAAGGTTTCAACTTACAAACTCCAAAATCAGAAGTCCTGACAGAAGGATATGAGGTCTTTTTCTTCTGAAGGATACATGATTTACAGTGCCAGGTCTGGCTCCCAGAGGGAACAATGGGATCATTGCTTTTTTCTCTAAAGTTGCAGTTGTCTTCCTAATCATGTTGTAGTCCAGCTGAGGAATATTTAGACTAGAGTGGTAAATGTTTGGGTATTAAGACCCTTTTAGAAAAAAAAATGGACCAGGGAAGCAACCTTTAGACAAGTTATTTATATATCAATAGACCAAGAGATCCTTGCCAAAAATTAGACTAGTTGTGCCAGACATGTGTGTACAATAAAAGTGTTTGTAATCTGAAGGAGAGGTGTTAAGGGTTTTCAAGCCTGTACCCAAGACACAACAAGTAGGGAAAGGATAAGGTGCTCTTAATAAACCCATCACTTCCTTCAGAGCTTACAAACCCATCCTTTGAATGCATTCAGAATGGTACACAATCTGATGCTTTATAATTCTATCTAGAGATCTCCATACATTTCAGAAAACATGATTTAATTTTCTATAGAGCTTGTAAGCATTTCCTTATTCCATAAGCACAAAGAGATATAAACTTTTCCAAAAGACTGTTCTAACAGAACTTATTATGCCTGACAAGCCTGGAATTGGCTGTAAATTTAAGTTAATTTGTAAACAAGCTTTGCTACTGTGTTTGTGGTTGGTTTTGGTTGTGTTGGTTTTTTTTGAGGTTGGGCTTTTTTTCTCTTTCTTTCCTTGCTAGCCATTTCTATTCTCCATTTTAGGTCCCTGAAAATGTTTCAGATGCTATTTCCACTACGGTTATTGAGTTCTGCCTTTTAATTCAACAGCAGGACTGGAGTCATACTTATTAATCATATGTGAATATCTAGAGATGCAAACATACCACTCTTGGTGGATAACTAGGTTTTCAATTTTAATACATAAATTTAAAGAACGTTCTTTTAGAAGTTAGCTTTAGAACACACACTGAGAGTTAATAAGGGAAAAGCAGAGTATTCAAGGAATAAGCAAGGGGTCTCAGGAAGCAATTTTTTATACCTGTATATTTATATCCTCTTATTTGTCATAAATTAGCTCAATGATGCCAAATATCCTATGAACTGTAATTCCGGCAAATCATCTGGCTGTAAGATAAATTTCATTAAGTTGGAAGCACTGAAGATCACGTTAGATGTGTAAGGTGGCCCCTACATAGAAGTATTCAGATGTTAACAGAAAAACTTCAAACACATTGGCATCTAGTTCCCTAAGGAAATTGCAAACATAGTCAGAGCTAATTTATCCCCATTCATTATGCAGTTAGCAAGCAACTTAGAAGGTTGGCAAGCTCTACCTCTTCCCCTCTGGGGAAAAATAAACATAAAACTGAAGTGAATGCCCTTCCTAGGATTGTGTTTATTTTGAATGTCTTCCTTATTCCAGTATTTTATTTTACCAAAATCAACATGTTGACTATGTCCTAGTGAAGCACTGATAGTAAACCTGAACACTCCTTGCAACATTATCAGAACAGACAGATTTCTCAAACTCTTATGCTATCATGGGACAAAAGCCCTTAGCTAGACAATAGGACAGCTTGATTTGTGGGAAAGGCGGTGTTAAGAGCCCTAAATTGGCATTAAATGGAATCAGAATTGTTTGTTCCTTTTCATCTCATTGAACATACAGACTGTTTGGCTGTGTTTATACTGCTGAGTTGATTCAAGCCTTGAGGCTGAATAGCACTGACTGGCTTGTGTCCACACTCCACAGGGTCAACTCCCTTTACAACTGACTTCTCTTTAGTGACAACTGGAGTGGTCCAAAACAGAGTCAAGGAGAGCACTAAGAATTAAGCAGCGTGACAATAAGTATGAATGCCTGAGCTCATTACCTGGTCCTCTTTCGTTTAGCAGTATAGATACGCCCTAAAGAAAAAAAAATCCATTTGCTGTGAAAACTTAAGAACAAGCGACCAGAGCAACAGTGGCGGTGAATCCATTAGATGTGTGAGTCTACAGGGGTACGTGTCACAGCCTAGGAAGAGGGCTCCTCCCTAGGATTCTCAGTAATATTTGTGTCTGGAGAAGCAAAGCAGAGACCTGCTTCTCAAGATCATGGTCACAGCAATCATGGATCACAAAGAACTCTGCTGCAGCAGCGCTTGCAAGGATCACGTGTACCTTGGTATAGGTTAGGCAGCTATGCCTGCCTGCCCCCAAAGGGTGGTTACCCCCCCTGCATGTGTGTACACACACACACATATACATATGGGAGACAAAATTCATATGCATATACATAGATATACAGATAGATATATGAAATAGAACCCGCGCTGCTCTCCAGTTTGTATAAAACCAGCTTGTGCTATGGCACTCAGTATAATTTTAAATTGCTGCTAAGAAAGCTTTCTGACAATGGAGCCATTGATTTGAGTATGGTCCTTTTAAGATGTTGCCCTGGGCTGCTGTTGGGAAGCTGCTTCCAGGCTGCCAGATATGTCTTTTTGTTGCGTAACAAGGGTGGCTTAGGACATGAGGCCATCAACAGGCCTGCTGAAATACTGGTTAGTCTGGGAGAAGCCAAATCCCACATGAGTCACACTCATACGGTATCTTCGTGCAGTGTGGGGGTGGAACACTGGCACACACCATCTCTTAGTCTCTGCCTAGTTCTTTCCAGCCCAGAAACAACGGAGCTTGCTCCAGAGTGGAGCTTGAGGGTGAACTAACGTGAAGCATGGACATTCAGGAGATAAGACCTGGGCACAAAACTCTAGCAGACACCACAAGACACTGTAGATGTACTTTTTGTTTACTACATTTGAAATGTTTTTTTTCTATGTGTTAAATCTTCCATCTAGGGTAACTCAAACCTTTATAGCAGTGTTGGTCAGGTTGGATTGGGAAAATTATTTAGGTAACATTGAAAATTCCGCCTTGAAAGATTGAGGCTAGGGAGTAGGGAGGTGTAATATCAAAACTCCACTCCAGTCTAATATTGAGAATGCTACTGCAATATATTGTTTTCCCTTTATACACTCACAACATGATATGATATTGAAAATACAGCCAATTGTCCAATATTGATGGCCAGATTATCTTTGTTGAAGTTAAACCATGTCCTAGGTACAGAGATGTATGATCTGGCTGCCTGATGGAAACTGTAACCCGCATTCACATAGCAGTATGTCTGAGCCAATGTATTTTATTAGACTCTTAAACCACCTCTATAGCTACACTGGGAGCATGTAGTAATGCAGGGGATGCGTTTAGGCACTGACCTGTTAATGGTCTATACAGTTTAACTGGTGGCACAGTCCCTGGCACGGTATGGCCTGTGCCAGCTAGCACTTTCCCAGACAATGTCCAAGCCCAGCTCAGGGCTTGGCACAGTCCTGGGACTCTTCCCAAATGCAACACGAACAAAGCCACCTGCTCTAGGCAGAAAGAGAGTTTAGCTGTGTGGTTGCAAGCTGTAGCATGCCGCTTGCTTTTGGAGCTGGAGAATTGGCTCTGGTCCATTTTATTTACTGATAGAGACACAGCCAAACTGATCTATGCAGAGTCAGCTTAGCTTCTGCACACCCAGTGTACCAGTTGCACCAGACATGTTAGGAATTAGGATGCAGAGATTTCAAACTTCCTCGGTTTAGATTTGGAAACACATTTTTTCATTTACTTGTGGAATTCCAACTCTTCAGTTACTTGGATAAAGGAGAATTGACTGCAAGCGAACGAAGTTGTATCTACAGGGACATGACGAGTTTGGCCAGGATGTGCCACAGGGTGCATTGGTGATGGTCAAGTTCTCATTTTATACATCCTTTTGTAGCTAACTTTGGTAATCTCAGCTTGAGATCTAGTTTAAAAAAACCCAGTATGCCAAGAGAAAAAGTGAAGAAAATAAGTCAATAGACCTCTTCTGGGTCTGTCTACAATGGCATTCATATAATCTACCTTCTACACAGTGCTTGTGTCTGAGCTAGTCTCTAAGCTCTCTTTCAAGTCATTTGAGACCAACAGGCACTTTTAGGGACTGATTCATCTGACCTGTTTTAGATAGAGACAGATGAATCGTACCTTGAAATTGTCTAAATCTCCAGTTGTTATAAAGGAAGCAGATGGCAATTATCTCACACATAATTTCTACACATCTACAGGAGACGTACAAAACTTCTAATTCCTCAGTCTACAATGGTACCGTACAATTATTTTTAACATTTTCTTCAAACTTTCTGCATAAATCCGTACACAGCAGCAGTAGGCCACCAAGGGATAGCTTTTGGTTTACATCCAGTCCTCCCTCGGTGGCCAGGCAGTGAAGGGTAGGGATGCAGACCTCAGTGGGATGTGGGTGACACACACATGGTGGCCCAGGGGGGCAGCCTGGGGGCCCTCCTCAGCACACAGCAAAATGCAGCAGCCATGGACCTGGTGGGACCTGGGCTGTGCTACAGCTGCAGATTTACGGCATGTTAAACCTCCAGCCACGCAGCTGCCAAAGGAAACATGAGTGGCCACAGTAGTTATGTTCTTTATAGGAAAGGAATAAGCACAAAAGGGCCATCTGATACCCTGCACGCTAATGTGTGAGTACTTATTAATGACAAAAAAGATCTGAGGAACAGGCAGGCAGAGATGTGAAGTCTAGAACTCCTGCTTTTTAAAGTATGTTAATAACTCTGTCTTCCTTAACCCTTCAGTTTTTCTCTTCCCCAGAAAAAAGTAAGAGTAACTTTTAGACTCATTTGGTTTAATATAGCTTGAATTTAATAATACCAGAAGGATCTTAAAATGCTGTATTAATTATGGGCCAGATGTTGTATGCAGTGCCAAGCTAAATTGATAGGACTGTTCAGGGCTGTAAGTGCTGTGCCACAAAGTTATGTGTGTAGTCAGCTCTCAGGGGAAGGCTAATATGGCTGGCAGCTATGTACCACTGAAAGAGAATTTTGACCCAGGCAGACAGGGAAAATCTGTATGATTTTAAGAATTATGTTATTTTTTAAAGTCTCTCCTACATGACTTCTGGAAAGGATTTACACTTTAGTATTCAGGAACTGAATTAGGCATTTCCATTGGATTCACCTTGATCTGCTGCAATGTGCTCTGTACATTTATTGCTCTTTTTGGGTGCTGTTCAAATGCTGTGTTTGTACTTGGTTTATAAATCATACTTGAGATTTTCAAATCTTTCAAAAAAATGTGGACACCCAATTTCCATTAAAATGAATGGGAACTTTAAACCCTGTCTCTTCAGATGTCACTAAAAGCTTGTGAAGCTGCCTTTTAAAGCATTGGACTATTAGAACATTGTACAAAAATTATTCATTTCAGTATGCTGAAAACTTTATTTCACCTTCTCTCCTTCTAAAATGAAAAAAAAAGCACTTATTTTGATGTTTTTATGGCAACAGATTTGTCTTGAATTTAAATTTTTATCAATAACACCAAAGCCAAATGAAAGTATTCTGCAGAGACTAGTGCCACTTTTCTTCAGAATCATCTAGCTTTTACATTCAAAAGAAAAGTGATTTCCTATCTTTTCTATATTCCTAGCTCATGCAGCAAGTCACAAAACTGAAGCTTTTTCTTGGCTTCTCATTTTGTAGAAAGACACCAATAAAAACATAAGTATGTAATGACATTATTAGCAACTTATAACAATATAACTGTATGCATACAATATAGTATATATACTATAATACTTATTACATATATTTTTATATAAAAATATAGGAATATTGCACAATAGCTTTTATAATGCTCTCCCTCCCCAGCATTTTGAAAATCTGTGAGTAACAGATTCTGAGCTATCAGCATGATGAGTTACTAGGGATATCTGACTCCCCAAATGGCATCTGATCTGTTATACCAAATTTTTTCTATAATATAATCATACTTAACAAATGGCCATTTGGATTTAGTGTCTCCCAATAATCTCCTTCATCTAAACTTTTAATCAAGAGATTTTGTCCTGTATATAGTTTCATTTTAAAATCTTTGATATGACCAACAGGGAGCTTGAAAAGTGCTTTCCTGGAGCAGCCTGTTTGTGTAAATAATATGAGCCGAAAAGGTCACTTGCAAAGAGAGGTGAAAGAATCTTAGTATTTACTGCTCTTGTTGGAATAAGTGAGCCCAGATGGTAGGACCTCAGAAAATAGACCCTTGAGGCATTCTACAGAGAGTTGGTACTGACTTTCCTTCATGCTGTTCTGGTGTTGGGTTGAAAGTATGGAGTTTTCTTCTGTATGGGGTCTCTCTTCCTCCATTAACAGCAGATGCAGAACAACTTAGAATTGGTCTTGAAATTTCTTTTTGTATTGGATGAAGAATGGAGATGAGCCACTCTCAAAACAATTTCAGCATAGTTTTCTGTACATTATTCAGGCAAAGTTTGCCCTGATGATGTTCTCATCATTTGGGTTGCTATGATGTAAAACAATGCATTTATACCTGTACAGAATCTCTCAAACTATATGTACCCCATAGTATTCTCAGGAATGAGGTAAAGAAGAGATGAGACAGAGTCTGCTATAAATGCCAATAAAAAGTAACACAAAGCTAGGGACAATATGCTCTCTCCATGCATGAAGGACAGTTGCACTGGACCCTACGTGGTGAAAAAAGTGATACATTTAGACTACAGCTGTGCTGGAGCCAGTTCAGTAGATCTGGCTGTTGAAATTACCATGTGTGCCCAAATGGCTTTCGGCAAGCTCTGCACCTTGCTGCAGGGTCTCCTGGGAACGGTGCTGCCCATAGTTAGCTCAGTTTGCAACTCCTCCTTTCCTCTTCTCCTCCCCTGCCTGCCGAAGGTTGAATCTAGAAGTCTCTGCCTCTGGCCCTGCAACAATTCTCCTCAGGTATTGAGGATTTAAAGTCAAGAACAGAGGAAAAAAAAAAGAATAGGCCTAAACGGAAAAGAAAACAAGCTTACTTTAACTGCAATCAGAAATCCTCAAGATACTTACCTAGGTAGCCAACCATCTATGTATCTGTGTAGCAACTGTCTTGACATGCAGAGCTAGGTGCTGTTTCCTTGTTAGAAATGGTCTCTGTGCAGTATTTATTATCGTGCTGTCTCTTCTCCTTTCCTGTCATGTGCTCTTGGCCAGAAAGAGCATGAAACATCTACCAGGTTCCTGAAAAGAGGGGAAGGTGGGTGGGTATTGTGAGCATACAGGGGCTCTCTCTTTTGCAAGTATGTATTTTTTATCTAATTACTTCTTCTTTGATTGTCCCCTGTCTAATATCACTTGGGGATAGCCTGGCAAACAGCACTGTTGTGTTCTTACTTCCAGCGCTATCCATGACGAGGTTTGTGAGTCAGTGCCCTGAGGTTCCCCAGCTCCCAGCCCGGGGTATTAACTAGCATGTTCTGGGCTGTGAAGTAGAGCTGAGCCATGGGATGCAAATCTCTAGAGATGGGGAGGATGGACAGATGAGGTCTGTGACTCCTTAAGTGGCCCAACATTGGGCCACGGTTGGACTCGACAATCTTAAGGGTCTTTTCCAACCTAAATGATTCTATGATTCTGACATGAGCTATCAGAGCTTTTGAGCAAAGGCCTAATAGGGGTTCAACAGCACTGAGATTGGACCATGCAGTTGGACCATGGCAAAGAAAGACTCTGGAGAGAGCTGTTTGTTTATTAGAGTAGGACATAACCTCAATAAGGTTGGAGAAGCCTTTTATGTTCCTCTTCTTTGCCCTAATTCATTGAGATAATGAGACAGCACAACTGCTATGACTATTGGTATATATATATTTTAGAGTGACTAGAAGCCAGGAATAATTATTTCATTCTCTGAAGGATATTAACCTCTGGGAAGTTTCACAATGACATGCACATGTCTAAGTGGATAAATAAGATCAGGACACAGGTCCAGTGCCTAATCCATATCCAAAGTTTGGTTCCCACCCATGCACAGGAATGCTACTACCTTGGCTTAACAGACTATCTGGGCATCAGTCCTAGGTCTAAGACATTTGAGACCCCAAATCTACATGTCCCAGAGTATATGTGCTCTGTAAAATGAGGTACCCTTAAAGTACACCTAACAGATCCAGGTAACATGGAACACAGATCAGAGCAACATAAGGGGTGGAGGAGGTGGCCCTGTCTGCCTTTTGTGTAGGGGTCTAATGGTCAGAGCAGTTCCTCAGACAGTTTGCCATAATGAGTTGCTCTTACCAACAGGAGCCTTTCTGTCAAGTTTATCTTTTTCAAAATCAAAGTCTGTGGATCTAATAACATGGCTCTTATCATTTTGATTGAGTGTATGAATACAAAATACAATTTAAGAAAACACATTGTGGAGCTTGATTCCAAAGCCGAGGCCAGAAGCTTTTGCATAGCATCCTCCTGCATAAACCCAGCCCTGCTTTTCCCACTCTGGGGCTAGGTCCTCAGAAATATGAAAAGTGCAGTTTTCAGAGGGAAGGCTGGGTGATCCTGCTGTAAGTACTGCAGTAGGAGGGTGTGAATGGCGCTGAGAGCTTTCCAAGAAAGGGAAACACAGAAGACAATTGAAAACGTTTTTTGGTTGCAAAGATTTAATATAGGATTCATTGCTTTAAGCATTGCCTTGTCAGATCGTTGCACTTTGACTGAGCTTTAGTAGCTGGAGTAGAACAAACTCTCTGGATTGTCTCTTCCAGCTCTTCATACTAAAGGAAGCATAAAATGCTAGAAATCAATTGCACTTGGATAGGAAACTTGTAAAGGAGAACTTCCTTGATGGAAAATAAGATTTATGGGAAGTGTGGCTATTGTGGGAGATAAAGAATAGTTAATACATTTGAGGGGAAAAAAAGAAGGAAAAGTTCACATTTTTCTGTCACTTAACACTAAACGTTCAGCCAAAGGAAAAAAGGTACGGATTATGTGGAAGACTGCCAAAGTTAGTTAAAGCTTATCATTCACATATTGCCTAGAAAATGTCATCCATTACTATCCTAATTATTCCATATTTGGGCTGTCTGGCATTCAGCAACAAGTCATTAGCAAGATAGAAAAGCTGCTATTGCAGTACAGTCTGAACTCTTCTGGAAAAAGCTTGCAAAACAATGAATAGCACAGAAAAAGTGAGCAAGATGTTCCTATTTCCCCAGGCTCACAGAGGGCAAAGGTACATGATATGAAGCTGACATAACCTGAATCCATTTCAAAATCTGTTTAAAAAATGAAGATTAAAAATACTTTGCAACTCTCTTCTGTAACAGTGAGGCCAGGAGCTAATTGAGAGGATGTCGCATTATTTCTTTTAATTGCTACTAGGAGTTCGGGCAGAGGAGACCAAAAGGAAGGTCTAGCTACAGTCCCACAGTAGGATGTAAGGATGATCTCTGTTGCTAATTCAACATGCAAAGACTCAGCTGTAGTACCTTTACTGGGGAGAAACGCGTCCTATTTTCACAGTACAAATTACACATACCAAAGACGTTGCTGTCGATCTTCACAACGCCCACTTTCCCCCATGCCCCTGCTCTGCATAGTGTTACTCTCTTTCTTTCTACGTGTGATGTGGCTGATCCTTGTTCCTTGCAACAATAGATGCTATTTAGCAGCAGTTTTCCATGATGTGGAGCTGGCTGCCATCTGAAGGTTTGTCTGACATGTTTCTGCTGCCCTGTCTCCTCATCTACTCTCAGCTGTTTAATATATGTAAACTGGCCATCAGATGTGGGTTTGAGGGGCCTCTCATCTGACGTGTGCATCAGCTGTCTGGGAGAACATAGCTTATGGGAGTATTACTGCAGCACTCAATATGTGACAGGACTGTGAATAATGGGCTAATTGCACTGTGTGATTATTTATACCAGCAACAGCACAAAAGTCAGTGCAGGTGGAATTGGGAAGTCATATGCCTTGGTAATGATAAACTGCCCATGTTTTACAGAAGTACGAAAAAGTGGTGATGACAGCTGGGTGGCACTTAGTTACTTTGAAGCCAGATGCCTCCTGTATTCCAGATACACTGTCCTTTAATCTCCTATGAGCCATGCTGGATTTTGCTGTGCTCTGTGTGACTTCATCTCTTGCCGTGACACTCCGAGACAGCCTCCTGCTGAGGTAGCAGAATTGGTCTGCAGGCTTCAGAGCTGCATTGTCAACACACGCGGCTGGGCCAGTCTATTTTCTAGTGCGGTAAGACTGGAAAAGGACCTCCATTTTCTTTTTACTGGTGGTCAGGCCAAATTGCCTGGCGGCATTATTGAAACATTAATTAATGTGCTGTGCATCCTATTCTGCGTGCACAATGACTACTCGACTGTCAGCAGGTTCCGTGCCATGTCTTTACAACCTTTCATTTAGCACAGAGGCTCTGGGGGCGGCAGGAGTGAACATAGCTCTTGGGATATTATTGTTATTCCACCTACTAAGGGTTCTTCTGCACTGGAAGAACATTCTTTCGGTGATTATGTGTGATTTGCAAATAATAAGCTATCTTAGAGTGACTCAACTGTGAACAAACATAAATATGTGAAAAGGCATTTTAAGCCGTGTCTCCACAAATCTTTACATGTAATAAGCTTGAGTGTGATGTTTGATCCAGTAGTCATTCTGAGACTTATTAAGGTCAGAAACATAAGCCATAGTAGGTGCAGATTGAGACCACTCTATATTTGACTCGCTATTTTCCTGAGAAATTTCTGACCTAAGTGTGTGACAGAAGCTTTCTTTTTTAAATAACTTTATGAATGTTTGCTGGCATGGCAAACCAAAAGAACAAGATACAATAGCCTCTTGGTATAAATCTCTGTTAATGAGATCAGGACTAGAAACCTCATTATTCAGCTCACATTCTGTCTGAACGCAATCTGCTTCTCAAATTATAAATCAGGGGCAAGACACTGTACCATTGTGTAACCCTACACCCCGGCTCTGGAATGTTTCCTAGTCACAAGAGGATTGTCATCATTTCATTTACGAGAGAACTATCGAACAGGCTTGGAACACTTGGTCTACAACCACCCCTCAAACGAAGACAAATCCCCCCCTCCCTTGCAGCAGGGTATTTTTGTAGCAACAACACAGAAGCGAGCATTATAGTGTGCCACATCCTGAAATCTAAAAACAAAAGAGAAAAAGTTATTATGTCTATCACTCTCATAAGCAGTGCTAATTACTAAGGATTAAGAATTTGTTTATACATGCCCTATATATGTCCATCCCTCTAGAAAACAAGCACATATATGTGTAATAAGATCATTGAATTGGAAGGTTTAGTTGTGCCTGCAGAGGCGCATTGTGTGTGCAAAGCCTCTGCCGTCCCACAAGACCTTACAGCACATACTGCTTCAGAAAGCAGATCCCTTCTGACCGTTTCAGACAGTCAGAGAGGGACTTCATCACAGGGTGCAAATGGTGCACTAATTGCGAGAGTTCTGAAGGACATAATTGCTTTCACATTTTCATCCAGCTTTCTAACAATCCAAGAAAAAGGGGAAAGACTTACTGTATTTGTTACTGGCTTAGGAGCTGTCTAGGAAGTCCCAAGCTCGCTCTGCAGCTCCACCGAATTTGGCCATTATACACTTAACGTAAACATACAATCTTTATGGTCAGCCAGGTCACCTTCAATTTTTGGTAGGACTCAGGCTACAAGAAGGCTCTCTGGGAAGGGAAAGAAGTTCACCCTTAGCAACCTGTGGTCTGTCTCCCTAGGTCTGTCTGCTGTTAAGAGCACTGTCATGAAAGGTGTGTGTAAATACTCATCCTTCCCCCCAGATCCCTGCTAGCTGAAACCTCCCTGTGCTGTTCTCAACTACTGAGAATGTCTCTGTTGGTACTGCCACAGCAGCTGTGCGAAGCAGCACCATACAGACCAGCATGGCTGAATTGAGACCTGCTGGTCAAACTAAAGGGCAAGAGGGAACTGCACAGGCAGTGGAAGCAGGGACAGGTATCCTGGGAAGAGTACAGGGACGCTGCCCGGTTGTGTAGGGAAGGGGTCAGGAACGCCAAGGCGCGGCTGGAGCTGAATTTGGCAAAGGATGCGAAGAATAACAAGAAGGGCTTCTACAGGTATGTCAACCAGAAAAGGAAGGTTAAAGAAAGTGTGCCTCCCCTGATGAACAAGGATGGCGACCTAGTATCAAGAGACGAGGAGAAGGCTGAGGTACTCAACAACTTCTTTGCCTCAGTCTTCACCAGCAACCTCTCTCCTCACCCCTCCTGAGTTGATGGACCACAAGATGGGGACCAGGGGGGTAAAGCCCCTCCCACTGTAAGGGAAGACCAGGTTTGCGAACACCTGAGGAACCTGAATATACATAAGTCTAGGCGACCTGATGAGATGCATCCCAGAGTCCTGAGGGAGTTGGCTGATGTAGTTGCCAAGCCACTCTCCATGATATTTGAAAAGTCATGGCAGTCAGGTGAAGTCCCCCATGACTGGAAGAAGGGAAACATTGCGCCCATTTTTAAAAAGGGTAGAAAGGAGGACCCTGGGAATTACCGACCTGTCAGCCTCACCTCTGTGCCTGGCAAGATCATGGAACAGATCCTCCTAGAAGCAATGCTAAAGCACATGGAGGACAGGGAGGTGATTCGAGACAGCCAGCATGGCTTCACCAAGGGCAAGTCCTGCCTGACTAACCTAGTGGCTTTCTATGATGGAGTAACTGCATCAGTGGACAAGGGAAAAGCAATGGATGTCATCTATCTGGACTTCCAAAAAGCCTTCGACACGGTCCCCCACAACATCCTTCTCTCTAAATTGGAGAGATATGGATTTGATGGGTGGACTGTTCGGTGGATAAGGAACTGGTTGGATGGTCGCAACCAGAGGGTAGTGGTCAACGGCTCGATGTCCAAATGGAGACTGGTAACAAGTGGTGTTCCTCAGGGGTCCGTACTGGGACCAGTGCTGTTTAATATTTTCATCAATGACATAGACAGCGAGATCGAGTGCACCCTCAGCAAGTTTGCAGATGACACCAAGCTGAGTGGTGCAGTTGACACGCCTGAGGGACGGGATGTCATCCAAAGGGACCTGGACAGGCTGGAGAGGTGGGCCTGTGTAAACCTCATGAGGTTCAACAAGGCCAAGTGCAAGGTCCTGCACCTGGGTCGGGGCAACCCCCGATATCAATACAGGCTGGGAGATGAGGGGATTGAGAGCAGCCCTGCGGAGAAGGACTTGGGGGTACTGGTGGATGAAAAGCTGGACATGAGCCAGCAGTGTGCGCTTGCAGCCCAGAAGGCCAACCGTATCCTGGGCTGCATCAAAAGAAGCGTGGCCAGCAGGTCGAGGGAGGTGATTCTGCCCCTCTACTCGGCTCTGGTGAGACCCCACCTGGAGTACTGCGTCCAGCTCTGGAGCCCTCAGCACAAGAAGGACATGGAGCTGTTGGAGCGGGTCCAGAAGAGGGCCACAAAAATGATCCGAGGGCTGGAGCACCTCTCCTACGAGGACAGGCTGAGAGAGTTGGGGCTGTTCAGCCTGGAGAAGAGAAGGCTGCGGGGAGACCTTATTGCGGCCTTTCAGTACTTAGAGGGGGCCTATAGGAAAGATGGGGACAGTCTTTTTAGCAAGGCCTGTTGTGACAGGACAAGGGGTAATGGTTTTAAACTAAAGGAGGGTAGATTTAGGCTAGATTTTTACAATCAGGGTGGTTAAGCACTGGAACGGGTTGCCCAGAGAGGTAGTGGAGGCCCCATCCCTAGAGACATTCAAGGTCAGATTGGACGGGGCTCTGAGCAACCTGATCTAGTTGAAGATGTCCCTGCTCACTGCAGGGGGGTTGGACTAGATGACCTCTAAAGGTCCCTTCCAACCCAAAGCATTCTACGACTCTATGATTCTAAGATATCGTTCTGTTCTCCAAAGGGAGATTGTGGGCATGGGCTGACTAGAAAACACAGAGATAAGTGTGGCAACATGAATAACTAAGAGAAAATAACTCCAGCAAACCACCCATATGGTCTCTGAAGGCCATGTTCTCCAGCGCCAAACCCTTTGCCTACAACTGAGAACAGAATTCAGACCTTTTGAATAGATTGTGCAAATATTTTTTGCTTTTAATTAGATGGCCAAACTGAGAAATCAGAAGGGAAAATAATTAACACTGGCAAGACATGACCAAAATATTTAAATGGACCTGAAACTAAACATTTCACATAGCTTTCGACTAATCTGATTAAGCTAAATTTAGCCTCAAAACCTTATCTTGAACTGAAAAGTCACACTTCTAAATATGAACAGAAGTATTTCAACTTTACTGATTTTTTTTTTCTTTGATCAAAACTCTTTGCTGAATATGAAGTATTTCAGGAGTATTTTCTTCTTTAGAAAGAAGTGTTTTCATTTATTTCAATTTGCTTAATGGCACAATTCTTCAATGACCATCAAAAAACAGACATTGGTCCCTTCTATTGGCATTTTTACCTAACTGCATGATGGCACAACCTTAAAGAGATTCGACATCTTTTAGAGTCTTATCTCAGCACCGGTAGGAAAGATTAAATATAAACAGACATTGCTGAAAATTGGACAAAAGGCATAGGAAAGTGCTTTATCTCTCCTCTCCTCTCCTCTCCTCTCCTCTCCTCTCCTCTTCGTCCTCCTCTTCCTCTTTTCCCTTTTCTTTTCTCTTTTCCTTTTTCTTTTCTTTTCTTTTTTCTTTTCCTTTTCTTTTCTCTTTTCTCTTTTCTTTTCTTTTCTTTTCTTTTCTTTTCTTTTCTTTTCTTTTCTTTTCTTTTCTTTTCTTTTCTTTTCTTTTCTTTTCTTTTCTTTTCTTTTCTTTTCTTTTCTTTTCTTTTCTTTTCTTTTCTTTTCTTTTCTTTTCTTTTCTTTTCTTTTCTTTTCTTTTCTTTTCTTTTCTTTTCTTTTCTTTTCTTTTCTTTTCTTTTCTTTTCTTTTCTTTTCTTTTCTTTTCTTTTCTTTTCTTTTCTTTTCTTTTCTTTTCTTTTCTTTTCTTTTCTTTTCTTTTCTTTTCTTTTCTTTTCTTTTCTTTTCTTTTCTTTTCTTTTCTTTTCTTTTCTTTTCTTTTCTTTTCTTTTCTTTTCTTTTCTTTTCTTTTCTTTTCTTTTCTTTTCTTTTCTTTTCTTTTCTTTTCTTTTCTTTTCTTTTCTTTTCTTTTCTTTTCTTTTCTTTTCTTTTCTTTTCTTTTCTTTTCTTTTCTTTTCTTTTCTTTTCTTTTCTTTTCTTTTCTTTTCTTTTCTTTTCTTTTCTTTTCTTTTCTTTTCTTTTCTTTTCTTTTCTTTTCTTTTCTTTTCTTTTCTTTTCTTTTCTTTTCTTTTCTTTTCTTTTCTTTTCTTTTCTTTTCTTTTCTTTTCTTTTCTTTTCTTTTCTTTTCTTTTCTTTTCTTTTCTTTTCTTTTCTTTTCTTTTCTTTTCTTTTCTTTTCTTTTCTTTTCTTTTTTCTTCCAGTCTGAAAGAACACAAACTATTGGATACAGACCAAATAAAAACATTGAACAATTCCTTCCTTCTCAAAACAAACACAAAATTAATATATACAATAATAGAGACTTTATATGTAGATTTGTGTCACCCATAGCCACTTCTGTCACCTGGATCATTGCCACC
Source organism: Balaeniceps rex (assembly GCA_013401315.1). Lineage (NCBI taxonomy): Eukaryota > Metazoa > Chordata > Aves > Pelecaniformes > Balaenicipitidae > Balaeniceps > Balaeniceps rex. Next base: position 7,911 of record VYZW01007561.1, on the reverse strand, counting down.
ATTGTTGTTGGCTTGGGATTTATATTCAATATTGAAGGAATCCTGCAGCTACGATTTAAAATACAATTCCAAAAACATCGTGGAGTCATCTCTAGTTATTTGGGGTCATATTCACTCTGGGTGAATTCTCTTTTATAAAAGCAGTGGTGTTAGAGCAGGAATCATTATGAGCCAGACTATTATGAATACTATGATGAGGATGATTAAAGGATATGGAACCTTCTGTCTACTTCATCTAGTAGATTTAAGTGTTTCCATGTATTTGATGACAAGTGAGTCTGATTATTCCCACACACCAACAGCCACATTTTGATGTTGTTCCCTGTATTCACTCTGCCAGTATTTTGCTGATTTCTTTTCTAACATGCATTGTCATTCCCATTTTGTCTGCAGAATTTGACAGCACCCGTCAGGTTCTCCTCCCCAGCAGGAGCTTTACCACAGCTTCTGCCACACAACTCAAGACTTGTATACTAAATACTGGCCTAATACAGGTAAATGCAGATTTCAAGGGTGCCTTTTAGTCTCAAATGCTTTGAGGTACGCTCACTGCTCAGTCCTAATAGCCTGCGGTTATACAGAACAACAGTGTTCACTGCTGCAAATTTACATAAAAGTTGGTTGCCCCCAAACACTGTCATAAAGTGAAGGTTTACTTGTGCCCCTTTTGGCTGCAAAACATAGTGTTTAAAATGTTTGAAACATGGAGTACAGCTGTCAATAGTGGCTCTGCAAAGGCCTTCATCCCTTCACCACTTCACAAGGCTGCAGTTTTTTCCTGTGAATCTGGTAGCTACAGAAAATACATTTTCCCCATGAAAGCAAATAGGCTATGAACAGTGGCTGGAGAAAGAAGGTCTCTGGCCTCTCCCTCCCAATACCACTGCAGTTCTTGCCACCACCAAGACCTTATCAACCAGCATAGGCAAGGACCCTGCTGCCTGATGCCCCTGTCCGGCGGAAAGCTCCAGAAGAGGATGGAGAATCAGAGTCTTGTTCAGAAACCCTGGGCTGCTGTGGCAGCTGCAGCTGCAGCCCAGACAGTCCCTGTCTCCCTGCCTGTCCCCGCCAGCACTGAGGACATGGCATAGTCACCATGTGGCTGCAGCTTCACCCATCCCTCACACCCACAGCACCTCCATGGCTGTCACCACCACCTCTGGTGCCAACAGCAGGCAGGGGCCCTTCCCACCCTGACCAGGAGGCCTCAGGTCCATTGCCTCCTGCCACCCTAAAACCTAGCTGCAGTGCTGTGGGTTGGTGGCTGTCAGCCTGTGGTGCCCTCCCAGATATAGAGGCAGATAATCTTCTTCCTGGCAGTGGAGACTGCTGCGTAGGAGATGGAGGAGAGGGTGGACCTTGGCAGGCGTGCATTCATGTCCTGCAAACCCCTGATGGGGCATAAAGATTGCGTTAATCTCAGCCCTCTTCTTCTAACCCTGGCATTCTCCTGGCCATCTCTGTGCTCCAGGGGCTGCTTGTCGATGACACCCTCACCTGGCTCTGCTCCACTGCCATGTGCAACCCATTTGGGACATTCTCCCTGGCTGCTGCCTTGTATTACCTGATGGGTAATTGTCATTACACACTCCATACAGCCACAGAGGGGTTGTGGAGCTGCCATCTTGTGCTGAAATCTTGCCTTCCTTTGACCCTGGAGCCTTAGTGCTTGTTTGCAGGCCTCCGATTTGTACAGTGTTCATCACAATCAATCAGGTTTGCCTGGGCATTGCAGTAATATAAGTAAAATATTATGCCACAGTAATATTAGTAAAATATTATCAAAAATTAATTTCTTTTATAAATCCATGATTTATAGATGGGCCAATTTATTCAGTGTTGTGTCTCAAGGAGAAAATTCGACTAAGAGGGAAGCCTGAGTGTAAAGCAGCAAATTTCTTTCCAAGAGCAACGTGTTTGCTTTCTGTGAAATGTGGAAGTTTAATCTTATCAATGAAAAACTAATTTTGTGCTCTGGCTCCCCTGTATGACTTCATGTGACCTGTTGATCTTTAGCCTTTTGCTTAAAGTATGCTTCGTCACATGGGAAAGGATATGTACTGAGGACACATGGTTATTTTTGGGGACCATTTGCATGTCATTCTCTGTAAAAGCACTGAGGTGCAGTTGCACCTGAAACCACCCCTACAGGTGCTGCATCAAGTTGAAATTCAGGCACATAGGTGCACATTTAAAGAAGGTTTGTGTTCTTTTTTTTTTTTTAATTTAGGCTTGTATTGGAAACCATAACTTTAACCTGGTTTTCATGTTTTCTTTTCATACTAAAACTTTACTGTAGAAAGAATAAGGACTAATTTCTTTAAAAAGCAGCAAAAATGGTAGGCAGAGTGAAGAGTTTTTGAAAGAAATCTAAGGTACCCAAATTTTAATATGCTTGTTGATTGAAACCAAGCTTGTTGATTTCAACATAGTTACTTTTCTTCATACTTGAAAAATAAAACTAAGCCTTAAAATTAAGCCTTTTTTTTTTTTTCTTAATTTCTATGTGATGACTAGAAAAGCCTGGAAACATCAATCTGAAGAATAACCATCAGCTAAGGGGAAGAAAAGAATTTGTTGGCTCTTCACAAGTGCTCAGAATCCAGCAGCTGCCTCTGGGTCCACTCTTGTAGTGCACATTCCTGGTGTCTGAGAGTCATGCTGTTCAGACACCTAAACAAAAACTATACTTTAGTATTGTCAAAAGAGCCAAAGTGATCTAGGAAACAAGGTTATTATCTTTGAGTTGAAGCCTGTAACCCTAAATCAAATAACTCATTTGAAAATATTTTCCTAGAAACTTAAATGCAGGCACCTGTTTTTGAAAAAAAACTCTCCATGTAACTAAGAGAGGAAGCTGACGCACGGGCTTTGCTTTTGCCACTTAAACCGATTAATAGAAGAAACCTGGTTAAGCTGGTGCTCTTGCTTGCTGACTAGCAGGGTTGTTTTTGATCCATGGCCTCTGGTATTTGGATTATTTGCTTTCCTCTCTCTTAATCTCTGTGGGGAAACTTTCCCTCGCTATTTAAATATTAAATCCTTGCCATACTGGAATGTCGCAGTGTACTGCATACAAACAGAGATATAAGGGCTCAGTATTTTCAGTGCAAACCAATTTTGAGTTCCAACTCAGAAGGCCTTTGTTCATTTGCTCTGAGGATACACACGTGTCTTTTGCTGGGAATTTTACATGTATTTGAGCACCAAAGACCCCATAAGTACTGACACACATCAGAATCCTTTAGGTGTGTGGACCGCAGCTATGGTTTCCCTTTTCTGGCAGCAGTGTCAGGACAGAATGCAACAGTGATCATAAGACACCAAGTTTCTGCAGTTTTGATGTTTAAATGCAGTTTATCTTAACAGGCTCCAGACTGAAGCCAGCCCCTTTCAGCCTATCCGATTTTTCCTCCGAAGATGTTGCAATGCCTAGCTAGAGGAGAAAGGTAGCATCATTCCATTCTTCAAAACATTGTTTTGAAAAAAACAATCTTTCCCTAAACCTCCTTTGTAAAATTTCATCTGCTAACTATTTGCTACATATGTAGCTCGCCTTAGTCTTGGCTGACACCACGCACTGTCAGGTAGCTCTAATCCCCTGATAAATTGTCCACTGTTATGATGGGCACATGTTTTCCTCTTCTCTCCTTTTTACAGGCTGGTTCCCTCCTAAGCAATGGCAGCACTTATTAAAGATAATGGTGTGATGATTTTGGTATGATGGGGAGAAACTGAGCTTTAAAAATACTTTTGCAAAATAGTAATTTGATTGCTTCTTTTGGGAAGATGCATTCCATTCAGAGAAATGCCAGTATTCTTCCGAGTGCATGTTCCCATGGTTGCACCGGTAAAGCACTGAGCCCACTCCTGAAATGCAACTCTCCTGAGCTCCCATACACTTTAACAAAGGCTAGCAATGACACCATGTGGGGTTCAGGCACATCTCTGGTGGAAATATGTTAGTCCTTAAGCCCCCGGACTAACCCCACAGTTGTTACTGTATAGATACAACAGGAAAATCACGCATCTAATATGGAGTTATAAATCCAGAGATTTAGTAAATTGCTTTTATTGCTTCGTGCAGCTAATTACCAGCTTAGATTTGTTGATCAGTTCTGTGCATTGTATATACCTTCTACAGTTTGTTGTAATGTTTATCTACTTTGCGCAGAAACAGCAGAGGAAGAGCAAAAGAGAGGAAGTTTAAAAGTTACTGCTCCTTAGCAATTAACTAACTTCACAGATTTAGGTATTATGCTAATTAACTAACAAAAGGCCTTTAATCTAGAACTGCCATAACAATGCAGACAGGTTTATCACCAAACATGTCAAATCTGTTGACATGTTAATGATCATGCTACAGATGAATTTAAAGTCAAGGGATCAATGCATAATCTGCCAATCCAAGACTGCCAAAACCAATCTGTCCCTCCAAAATAACCACTTGCAAAGACAACTGCAAGCGCATCTAGCTCTGCAGAAAGACACTCAGACATGCACTTAGACTATATATGCTTATGCAGAATATGTTAATATTTGGCTCCATCTTAGACACAGGAATGGAGTCCTCCTCTCCCGGCCTGTTGTCCCCACTTTGCTTCCTAGTAACTCTCATTATGTAGAGATTGTGTAACATAGATTACAAAGGTAAAGCCAGTCAGGAAAATCAAAACCCAGCTTTTGCTGATGAGCTAGCTGGGTGCTTATGGTTTTGTGTTTCTAGAATAATTGTTTTAGCCTAAAGCTGACATTGATGCAGAGGTTTCCCTATGTGCTTCAGTGAAAGTGCAGCTACATACCATTAGTTGTATGTTTCCTTCCGAAGCACCTTTCTTTCTAATTCCCTGACAATTTCAGCCTGGGGTTCTTTACATGAGGGTGAATTCCTTTTTAAGTGCAAGTGTTGATAAATGTTGTTGGGAAAATCTGGAGAACAGGAATCTCCAACAAATTCAACAAGAACTGCAGGAGAAGTACCATGGAATACTCCTAGAATACTAGGAGAAGTAAGATGTTGGGAGCACAGTCAGTTTTAGAGCCACCAGATGTAGCTACTGAATAAGGGCAACACACAGTCTGCAGTAATTTGCAATACAGCCACCAATATAAAGATAAAAGGTGAAACTCCATGTGTTATTTACTGATAATCAAATCACTTTTACAATATATCTTTTACAGTTGTGATAGAATCTATGAGTGAATCCTAAAAAACATGGCAAGTTAGGAAGGCAGTTTACACATAATCTAAGTAGCAAAGTATTTGTTTGCCTTTCACTTTAATTA
>VYZW01007557.1:151375-241875 GCA_013401315.1 Balaeniceps rex | reverse complement strand
TTTTTTTTTTTTTAAATTTTGTTTTTAATTTGAGATTTCTTTTTTGATAGTTTGTGGCTACAATTGTTTGCATCTGCTTAGATCACTTTCGTACTCCTAGATTTGCTGCTAGGTACAGGGAACATTTTTTCCTATGGAAAATTACATTTTAACTGTGGAATATTACTTTTTAACATGCTAACACACATCCATTGCCATGGATTGTAGGTGTTGTGGTAGGAAGTGCTTGCCACCCTGCATAATGCTGATTTCTCATGCACATTGCATGGCAGTTCTTCTAGGGTAACTTGTACCTAGCTCACAGGTTAGGTGTCCTCAGAAATTTTGAGTAGAACTGATTCACGCCTAGCAAAGTCCAGCAGCTGCCCCTAAAATGGAGGCGGGGGTAGTCATGGGGTAACTCGCATTGACATAGGACATTACATTAAGATTTCTCTTCTGCTTGCAGCAGCTACTTGTCTACCTGACCCTATATGAACACTGGACTTCTTCCTGCATCTTCTGCTTGTGGAACCTTAAAGCTAAATTAACTAGATGCATTTGAGTCCTTTGACAGCGAATTACAACAACTAGTGTCTGCTTAATCAGAAAAAAATCTTTCCCCAAAATTCTTTTCTACACTGTTTTCCTAACTTCTTTGAGCAGCTGTAACGTAGATGTCGGCCCCTGCTGTCAGTGGAATAGCAAGTTCCTTCGCTGATACCAAGTTTGTAACAGTCTACCACTAGCCCACACAAACCTGGGATTTGCTGCAGTGATACAAAACTGTTGGGGCTAGAAGAGGCCTGGAAGCAGGCAGAAAACCTGTTGTATAATATCACGTGATATTTCCTACCAGCGCAATTACTTGAAAATTTTTTCAGTTTTAGGAATTCAGGCTACCTACAGGGTTTGTTCTCTCCGAAGTTTCTGAACTAATAGGTTTTGAGATCTTTTATAGTCAAGAATGCAAGTTAATCTGATATTCTAAAGCCTACTAGAGAATGCACGTTACCTATGCTGGCCTTGCTTAATTGGATTTGTGCTTCATTGTCAAATCTTTTGAGTTGCAGAGGAGGATCTTGCTACTGGGTGTGTGTATATGTGTAATGCCTTCACAGTGTCATTTTATTCCCATGCTTCTGTAACTGTTCTTTGCCTCGTGACCCTTCATGTTTGTATCTTTTGAATTGCCTTTTGTCAAGTATGTCTTATTCTAGCCTTTTCTAGTCTTTCTTTTGCTTACTACTTGAGACAAAGCGCTGAATAGTCTCAAGTTTTCATGAGCTAAAGGGAGAGGGGGAAATGAGTGAATTGCATATCTGTCTTGGGTTCTGCTTTTTTTTTTCATTTCTTTCCAAAGGCCTCAATTTTGCCAAGAGTGAAACAATGAAAAACAGACTTTTCTTCTGTGCTGTTTTGACAGTGCAGTGCAGACAACAGTTCTTTGAGAGGCTGATCTTCTGTAACTCTGACTTCCTGAACAGGTTAGGCTGAAGTGTAGTTCCTGCTATGGATTACTGCCATGTTCTTCCATCACGCAGTCCTCTTATCTCAGTGCACCTCACCATCAGATATTTGATCTGATTGCATAATAGTTTTTTAATACACCTTCTCTCTTAAGAAGTTAAGAAACCAAGGCTTAAGAAAACTGCAAATAAAAGCTTGTGCATCTGTGTCTGGTTTATGTACTGGTCTAGGACAAGTGTTTGTTTATGCAAGTTTCCTAAGAAAGATCGCAATGGAAAGGGGAAGGCTGAATAGCAAGAAAAACCCATGTGCAGAAGTAATTAAACTCAAGAATTGCAACCCCTTCTCTGTGTTTCTTGTACATTCTTTTTGTGTGTGTTCCTGTGTGTGCCAGTACTTCCCAAACCTGTTTACTGAATTTTCTAGAAAGGAGAGCTTTAATGCTCTCTGGGGGATCTCATTATGCAGCTGCTGCTGGTTCAAAAATAACTGAAATGCTAAGGCTAGCCTGGTGCCTGCTTAAGAGCTGTCAGCTTGAGAAGAAAGGAAGCTTAGGTTCATTATGAACCCATGTTCAACACACCATGGAGTCAAAGCTTGTGGGAATGGGACTGACCACCACTGACAGCGTAGGGCCAGGTTGGCTTTGGGCATTTACTCATTGCCTGTACACGGGTAGCTTGCTGGGAGGCAGCCTTCACATCTGAGCAGTGAGGGGACCTGATACTGTTTTTTTATAGGTGGTGATGTGAAAGCTCAAAATACTGTGTTGGGTGCTAGTGAGAAATGGACTTGTGGTGGAAAGCTTCCCCAGTTGATAACCGAAAGTTGTGATGGATTGTGTACTGTAAACAGCAGCTTCAGGAACCTGTTGTGCAAGCAGGTGCTGTTGCAAAGATCACCACCATGCCCCAAGCTCAGCAACACAAATGCTGCTGCTGTTTCAAAGGAGCAAGTATCCTTGAATCCTCTTGTATTACTCAGAGGAGCAGAGGTATCTTCTGAGTAATATGAGGTCTATGTAAACACAAATCAACTGAAGTGAATCCATGGGAAGTGAAAGGGAGAGTAAGATGAAAGACAGGATGAAAACGATTAGGACAAAGTTAATGGAAAACTCTGGATACCCTGAGCTGCACTGCCAAGGTGTAGGAACCATCTGTCCCCTCTAATAATCTGGAGCAGTCAATGGGGCTCTGCGTGAAAGTCCTGGAGGATGAAACAGCATTAAGTTGGTAAGAGTCCAGAAGTTTTTGGGATACTCAGTTCCTTTGTTACCTGTTGAAAAAAAGATTAACAGAAACTTTTCGTTAGTAGTTATCTTTGTTCCCAGAGCTGGAGTATTTTCCTTCATAGGAGCATCCAATATAGTCACTCCCCTTTCCCCTGCCTCCTTTTCTCCATCTCCCCCTATCTTCTCTATAATAAACAGACAAACTTTACATTTTAGCTTAAATCAGCCGTTGGTATATTTATGCATATACATTTACCATCTTCTCTTTCCTTTAAAAGGAAGGTGTTAGCACCTTAAGATCATGTATGGTACGGGGTTATCTTAGATTTGCTAGACTACAGCTGTTAAGGTTGGTTATCAAACAGGTCTGAGTATCTTCTAATACTTATCTATGCTGCCTTCCTTTAACGCGACTTCTATTCTGATTTTTAGATACATTCTCTTACTTATGCGTTTGCTCAAAAAAGAAAAAACATTACTGAAACCAACAATTCTATTCTAGAGCCATTGCCCTAGTTTCTCCCCTGTTTTTTTGCCAGTAAGTTTCAACCATGGTCTGCAATTCTCCCTGGGTGTAATCTCACACAGAGACTGCGTGAGAGGTTGCCCAGGGTCGCTGTTGCTTGTTCGTAACTCGTGGTCCCACATTGCAGAACCCCAGCCTCAGCCTTGTACCTGCTGCTACGACGGCGGCTGCCCCGCTCAGCTGGCGCAGCAGATCTCGGCTCTTTCATCAGCTGTTCCTGTTGCGGGGATACCCGCCCAGCCCTTCCCGTATCTCAGTCTTTTGTAACTCTCTGCCTGGTCAAAACTTACCAGCACTCTTTGGAAAGCGTGTTAGTAACAACCAACTACAATGTAAAGTCTGCTAGGGTTTTTTTACCACCCTTTCCTTTTCCTTTCCTTTTCCTTTTGGAGGCAAGTTAATATTTCAGCTGGGATGGGACACCCAGATTACTCTTTCCCTGTTGGCCAACTCACGGGCCGGTCATTCAGCCCAAAGACTGCGTGAGTGCCCCCGTGCCTGCCTGTGGGGCCAGCCGGGCACCCGCCCTGTCCTTGCCTCGCTATCCTTCTCCAAAAAGCCGTTTCTCACCGGTGCTCTGCCCCTACGCCAGATGTAGTGCACCAGTGTAAGTGTTCTTTATAGACTCCAGTAAGAAAGGCCCTTGGCTCCGTAAGGTATTGATTAAAACAACGTTTACTGGAGATAACACAAGAAGGAAATGGGGAACAGCACAGATAACCTTAGCATCAGGCAGACCTCTGTTCTGGGCATGGCACACTGTGCAGAGCCCATGCCGAGGTTAACCGGCACTGTGGGCTTTACAGTTTTTGTAGGATTTTCCTAGAAGTACTCTATTCATCATTATGAAAGAACTCTATTCATCATTTCCACTGCCAAGAAAAAGGATGTTTATATGAAAACGTGCCGCTCCGCTTCAAGATAAGGACAAGGACACGGCAGTGGCGTTGGCGCTGGGAGCCACGACAGACTCCGTTACGATGAGCCGGCCACGTCTGCCTGCAGCCAAGTGATGCCTGCCCGCAGGCCCAGCGGTGTGGGCAGCACAGCAGGCCATGTGGCAGCAGGTCACTAGCCCCTTGATGTTCAACAACCTGCAGGTTAGGACCACTCTGCCACCGCAACTTGATGCGTAACAAGTTTGTGTTACCCATGACCACAGTTGCTTCACTATAATGCAAGTTTCCTTCCTCCTCCAGCATCGACGGGAACAGCTGCTGCTTCTATTTCTTGGTTTTAGTGTCCTGTATCTGCGGAAGGAAAGGTTGCTTTTCCTTGACTTCCATGTGCTGAGAATTTACAGAACACACCCAGGCATGGCAAGCACAGTGTGAGAAAGTGAAAAGTGCCCCTCACATGCTCCTTTCATAATTATTTTTCATACTGTTCCAGACTAGCCCTCCCCACACAGACCATGTCAGCCTAGCTATCAATTTTTCATCTCATATTGCTGTGTGCTTGCTAACAGAGAGCTTTCCAGAATACGAGAAAAACTTATTTTGATCTGTCTCTCCTGGACTGTATGATGCCACCTCATCCAGTCCATGCTCAAAATGTTTTGCTGTCTCCTAAAACAAGATTTCTGTTTTGAAAAGTAGCATCCGTGTTATCATAGTTCCCCAAAGCAGAAGCAAGGGATTGCTACCAAGGGTCATCTTAGCGTACAGGTGTCAGTACTTGCATCGTATAAAGGACAAGAGATTTCTCCTGCCACTGTCTCCCCAACCAAAAAAGTAAATGTAAATGTAAATATAAATATATAAATAAATGTATAAATAGATACACATCTTTTTTTTTGTTGAGAAGTATGAGTTTTAGCTTCCTGGCTGGTACGTACCCTGCTAGCGGTAGGTTCCCTTATGACTTAGTCTCAGTCAACTTAGGCGTCTGCCCTCCTGTCCAGCCAGCCTTGTTCCTCAGGAAGGAGTTTCATTAATTTGAACTTAACATGTTCTTTTCTCTTCCTTTTTTGAACCAGGAAGTATGTGAACACTGCAACCCACTTGTCCTGCTTCTCCCCATCCCAGTGACTGCAGATTGGAGTTGCATCTCATGGAAAATTTCTGACGGAGGATTACGGGGCTACAAGGAGGAGCATGTAAAATCAGGTCCCAAAACCTCTTGAATCTCTGCTGAACCTTTTTCTCAGCTTTATCAAGTAGGATATTTTCAGAAGCATTTAGACATTAAGCTGGTTAGATGTCCTCTTTAATCACAGGTATAACTGCAAATATAGTAGATGGTAAGAAATTAATTGAACAGATGATTCTGTAGGCTGAGACTGATAAACAACCACAAGGATATAGAGATTTTCTAACCAAATAAAGGCATGAAAATTTTGTGTAGTAAAATCACCAGCTTCAGGGAAACAGAGATCAGAATGTTATAACCTGAAAAGCACCAAATTCAAACTCATACCAATAACATTGTCATAATTAGATCAATGTTAATAACAGGTAGTAAAAAAAAAATCACACTTCTATATGCATATATGCTTTTAAGCACCATTTTTTTTCAGAATGAACCATCAATGACTCTAAAATAAGAATATGTGTAAAAGGAAGCAATCACAATAAAAGCAAAGACCTCGAAAGAAAAGGAAGAAGATAATATCAGAGCTCCCAGGGCTGTATACATAAATCCCCTGTTTTTAATGTTAAATTACATAACAACCTAATGAAGCTGCCTACAAATAACAGTGTAGGTGGAACCATCTTTAAGCCATATCTAAGACTATAAGAAATATTTTCTTCCCCACATTGCCACTACTTCAGAATCAGGTATGTAGCGTTGATTGCTCTGGTATGCTCTACTGTGTTTCTACAGATGCAAACATTGTCTCGCTGTCATTAAAGAAGGGTTGTACTTTAGAATATGGTCTAGGATTTTGTTGACTGTGTTTAATTATTCTGGTTACTTGCATTTGAGGACTGGATGTTGAATTTGGATGTAACAATAGCAAAGTGCTCATATCGATTTAGCTGAATACAATGAAGCAGAAGAGACTTCTGTCATTAGGGCATAAGAAAAATTAAGAGCTGCAGAAGACAGAAAAAGACATGTAAAATCTCTTGCAGATAATGTTTAAGTAGAGAACAGATACTTCTAGATGGGTCTAGTGCTCAATTACTTAATAACACAGATTAACTATAACTAATATCACCTTTAATTAATAATAACACATCTCATTACAGTTAAGAAGTCACGATTTCATAGTTTCAAAGATTTTCTACTTCGATAAGTTCCTTTTTTTTTTCTCTAGGCATATAATTGTTTACCTGTTTCCAAAGTAGTCTACAGGGAAATGCAGGTGCATATGGCCCTAATCCTTATTTTTAATTGATTGCAATTAATCTATTCAACCAAGCAGCTAAATTGCTATGTGAGGAAGGAGGATCAATCTGTAATATAGAGTGGGATGGTCAAACCAGGTGCCTGCAGCTCTTGGAAATTATTTGTTTTCAGATTTGTATACCTAAACTCTCCACCTCTTAAATGGGATATAATGATATAGAATAGAATATTTCAGTTGGAAGGGACCTACAATGATCATCTGTTTCACACTGGTAATGTAAAAATTTAGGGTGTTTCATTAATCTTAATTTAAAACATAGTTTAAAACATAGAAAAGCTGGTAAGAAAATGAATAGTAAGGACCTTGGTTGCTTAGCTCTCTCAGATCTTGTTGTATGTAACATGCATGTTAAAATTTATTATTTAGGAAGCAATACAAGGAGGAAAAGAGGAAGAAATAGGTGTTTAGGAGTAAAAAGAAACAAAGGAAACATTGTTTTAAAGCTGAATTAAAAAACAGAACAGGAAAAAAGCATACTCGGCAGGAAATATGAAATAGAGTAGATGTAATCCTTAAGCTTTCCTCTTTTCGCTTTCCTCTTTTCACCCTCCCTTAGGTCCTCTATTCTGCCCATACCTTTGACCTTTGTCACTGAGACCCTTTTTTTCTGAAAAAGAGGAAGGAAAAACCATCAGCAGCTGTCCTGAGTTCTTGATGACAAAGTGAGCGAAGAAAGGGGAGTGTTCCTGGTTTACCCCCTGACTTGGAGAGAGCAGAACTGTCCTACTCGAGAGGGAGAAGCTGCAGCTCTCAAGGATGGGAATGCTGGTGAGAGCAGCTGTGCTTATGAGTCCTCTTCTCTTCTGCAACGGTGAGTCCATGGATAGGTCTCCTCCTCGGGGCAGTTCCTTCCCTGGCACTGGTGTGTCTGCATGTGTTTGTATATTCTGTTTCGGGAATAGAAATATGGCAAAAAGGCCAACATCTTTGCATGCTGCTGGCTCGGTGTTCAGTTGTTTCAAATCCAGTGGCTGTGGAGTGCAACGGCGCATGACGGCTATGGAAACGTGGCCCACGTACTTAGTGTACAAAGATCCCATATATGTTGTGACGGTTATTTCAGGGAGCACAGCGAGCAGCCCAGCACAGAGGGTCTGGTCAGTTCTTGTGTTCCCAGGAAAGGGGAAGCGCAGGTTTAGCCCTAAGAGTGACAAAAATCTCCTGGGACAAAGGCAACGGACCTCATTTTTATCAGAAAATTTAAAGAGTTTTAGACTTCTTTGATCCATTGCTCAAGTTGCTTAAATTCAGCTTAGTATGAAAAAGCAGTGTCTTTCAGAAGAACAAAGGGGCAGTGGAGGAGAGAAAGCCATAAAAACTGTGGTTTGCTGTTAATGTGTGGTGCTTTCCAGGAAAGCCCCGAGCGTGACACCGGGTGGCAGGGGCAGACACCAGCTGTGCCCGGGGAGCTGTGCCACCCAGGCTTGAGACAAACTCCTTCCTTCGGGTCTAAGTCATCCACTAATTCTGATCCTATGCTCTGCCCGGTGCTCACTTGCTTGCAGGTGAGCACCAGGCAGAGCATGAGAGCCAAACCACACATGTGGTGTGCGTCAGTGCCCCTGGCAACGAGCTGTCTCCCATCTGGCTTCCTCACGCCACGTGGCTTTTTTGTTAGCCCATTCCCTGAACAGACTGTCCCTCATCGCCTGCAGTAACTGCCCGTGCTTTTCATTTGGTGGATTCCACTTGCTGATGCTCTCACCCCTGCTTCGTCACCCATGAGCTGCCCTCACTGTGATTGCGTGTTTGTTTTTTTTTTTTTTTTAAACTTTCTTTCTCCATTCTTCCTCCAGCTTTTCTGGACCTGACTGGCCCCAATGAGATCAAAGGCGTATGGAAGGAATCTACCACCTTGCCATGCACCTACGTGCCTGTGAAGGACTTTGTGCAGCAAATGCTCACGTGGGCTGTGCTACGTGACCAGAGCTCTGGCACCATCTTTCGGAGGGATCGCTCTGGCGACTATGTTCTCCTGTCCGAGTACAGGGGCAGGGTCAGCGTCCTGAAGAACGCCCCAGGGAATGTGTCTCTCCACATTCTGAGCCTGGAGGTCTCTGACAGGGGAACCTACACTTGCCAGGTCACCTGGAGAACCAGCAACAACAGCCTGATATCCAAAGAGATCACCACTAAAGTGGGAGTTGTTAAAGGTAAACCCAAGTAGGAAGCTGCTCAGGGGTGGGAGCCTTGGCTCAGGAAGGCTTTTAGGAATTGAATAGACCAGGTAGGCAGCGACCACCTGCTTCTGATGCAGAAGGGTTTTGCTGAGTGGTGTCGGACTCCAGCAAGAAGCAGCAAATAGGTCAGAGACAGGAATTCTGCCCACGATACTGCACCCTGCAGTTCAGGGGCTGCGGGAGGATTTGCGGCCTCTTGCTTAGCAGTGTCCCTGGCTCTACCTGTATCTGATGCCTCAGTGTTTCCAAGGGACAAGAGGGGAAGTCCCTGGGATATTGCACTGCTTTTCTCCGAACTTCATCAGCACGTGCCCGATCTCCCTTTGCCTGGGCACTGGTGATTTATAGAGGAACGGAGAAGCAATCAACCCAGCAGAGCAGGCCTTTGTGTAGGAGGTGCAACGGGTGGCATAGCTGGTACAGGCATAGCTGGTACAGGCACAGCTAACCCAAGCTTAACCTGTGCAGGGAGGTGATGCAAGAGTGGTGCCCCTCTTCCTCCTGGGAAAGCACTGAAAGCCAGAGCAAGAACTGCCATGGAGGGGTGGAGGAACCTTCCCCACCGCAACCAGGGTCAGTGTGACCTGGGCCCCATCCGCTTTGTCTTCCAGTTGCAGCAACCAAGCCCATCATCAGGGCCGGCGAGCTGGGGCTGACAGTCCCGGCAGGAGCCCGGACCAGCCTGACCTGTGTGGCCAGCGGGTCCCCCCCCATCAGCTACCGCTGGTTCAGGAGTGCCCCGGGAGGGAAAGCCCTGCTCCTGAGCAGCCAGGCCGAGCTGGCATGGGACAGCCTGCAGCCCTCCGACGCCGGGAAGTACTACTGTGAGGCAGAAAACAGGGCTGGGGCCGGGGCTGTGCAGCAGAGCGATGCCGTCGAGCTGACGGTGAGAGGTGAGTCTCCAGAGCCACAGCTGGATGGAAAGCATCTGGAGTCCTCCCGCACTGGAATGGAACAACATTCCTGCTTCCCTCCCCTGAAAGAAGAAAATGCAAAAGGCCTTGGCCTTCTGCACTCTGAAGCAGTTCTCTTCACCGGCTGTGGCTTTCTATCCTTTTTTATTTCCTGTATTCAACTTCCCTCCTCCTCTTTAGAGGAACTGCTCTTTTCTGATGCAAAAGAGGTTTTGTATTTAAAACGCTTATATTTATTCCTCTTTGGCTTTTTTGAAATTCTGGCTGGATGTGTAATGCTGCCCATCGCGGCGTGCTATTAAGGCAAAAGCAGAGCAAGCTTAGACGAGGAATCAGGACTTCATTTTGAGTATTGGGAACATATGAGTGGTAATTCAGGAGGTGAAAAAATCAAAATGGCCTTTGTTCCGTATGATTTGCTACATGTTTCAGGAAAACACACTGCACTTCACACACTCTGCGCTCTGATGTATCCAGGCTCTGCAAGAAGGCGCATGATGGATGCCTCGTGGAAGACTTGCTCCTTTCCTTGGCTGGTAACTCGGTCATCAGAGCCGTGATCTGTGAGCGCAGAGCCAAGCACAGACACCGTACGGTGACCTTTGATAGAGGCAAAGCCTGCTGAGCTCCCAGCAGAACGAAGGTTATGGCTGAAACAGCATGTTGTTTTTCATAGCAGTTGCACAATAAGAGTGTACAGCAAGGGAACAGGAATTAACGATGGCCATGCTTGTTAATGCTGCCAGCATGCAGTCCCCCACCTGTCCTCTGGACGGCGGCTGGTTCTTCATTGTGTTATCCTGCCAGCAGAGAAGTTCTGTATTGCAGCAGTGGATTTTGTTGCTGGGGAATACAGTCTTGACAACATTATGCTTTAGTCCATATGCCTCAGTTTTTAATCCAGGTGTTTCTGAACATAGAACATCCTCTTTTCCTCAATCTCCAGTCCACAGAGGCTTTTAGCTTGCTCTTAGGGAGGCTGTGTCTCTGTATGAGAGACTCTGTGTGTCTCTTAGGGCTGCTAGAAATAACTTGTAGACCATATAGGATATTCTGGGTTCTGTTCTTTTTTTAAAGGTCTTTATGGCTGCAGTCTCTCAGTGAGATGTATGCGCAGTAAGTCTGGCTCACACAAGCGCACCTATTCAGAGCCACGTGGGCAGGTGCCATTAGGATGGGGATGAGCAGGGACGTACGCGTGTGCTACAACCCTGCGTGCCCACGACAGGGCTGGCCACTGTTGTCCTCAGGGAGGTGGTCAGCATCATGTAACTGCTGCTGCTACTGTGACCCAGGAGGGCTTCTCTGTTTGAAAGTTTTCTGCTGTATTGCTCTAGATGTCCAGAGGACTCGCCTGCCCCTGTACCTGGTCATCCTGATTGCTGTGGTTTGCGGTGCTGTTGTTTTCCTTGTCATCTTTCTTATCATTTGCATTAGAAAGCCCAAAGACGGTGAGTAGAATGTTCTGGAAAACTTGAATGTGTTGTGCATGCCCAGCTCGGTTTTACCTTTGAGGGTTTTTGGGGATGGGGCACCAGGTACTGCGCTCGCAGCTACTGGTAGTAGCTCTGGCACCTGCATCATACGGGCAGTTGATCAAAACGTGTGTGGATCATAACAGGTGGTGGAAGATCTAAAGAGGTAGAGAAGCCCCTTTTCCTCAGCGAAAACCATTCGCAGCAGTCGGGGAGGGCCTGCCGGGTGCCGGCCAGCCAGAGAGGATGCCCAGCGGGCAGCACTCACCCCGGTGCTCCCGAGCAGCTCTCCAGGCCCCGCTGCCGCCCACCCCGGCCCTGCTCCTCCACCACGGGAAAGGGCTGGCACAGTAATGAAGCAGCCTCTGCAGCACTCATCCCCGTGGTGGTTCCAGGGGGGATCTCGGTCTCTGCCCTGCCCGGGCCATCCCACGGTGCTCAGTTTCTCTGCCACGCTGTCCCCTGCTCTGCCATGGTTACTTAGGGACGGTTGTCTCCTTCTGGTCCTCACGGACATCCTGTGGCTCTCAAACTTACATCCTCAACAGTTTGTTGATCAGATCTTTTAAGGTATTTGGTAGCAAGTTAATCTTGTCCTGATACTTTAAAATACCTGTTTGCACCAGCTGCTGTTTAATATTTCCATTAGTACCTGGAAGAAATAAGGTCATCATTAATTCTCCCAATTCAATACAAATTCATTTCCTTTCTAGTCTTCAGACATAGAATATATTTACTGAATGCTTCTGTCTTTTCTGCACTAATACTAGAAAACTCCTGACCAAATGCTTTCTCGGAGTCCCCTTTCTCACTAATAGCACTCAGCAGTGTACAGAGAACACACTGGGGTTTTGGTTTGGTTTTTTTTAATACTGATGGCCATAGTTTTCCCCTTGTCCCTTTGTTTCTTTAATTACCTTTCTGCAACTCTGTGCTACCAATTAATAATAATTATTATCAAATACTCCTTTTACCTTTTTTTTTTTTTTTTAAAGGAATCCCAAATAACCCCTTTCTAAATTGTTCTTTATTGAACTTCTAATGAATAGGAAAATTGTGGGAACTGGGAACTTCTAGTTTCTAAACTCAACTTTACCTTTGACCTTGGGCCAGTTATTTTGATCCAGTTGTGCTACAGCTGGGATATGGGTTGTTTTCATTTTCTCGGACTGAATCCTTGGAATAGGAGTCATCACCCACCTAACATGATCTCTAAGTTTCCTATTTTTATTCTGTCTTCAGAGGTTGCTCTCATATCAAGAAAAGACATAGTAGAAATTCTTTTTTGAGAATATAAATGCAAATTATTGACACACATTTCTGATTTACTCTTTTCCAGCTCAAGTCTATGAAGTAAAATTGTGAGTATAACCCTTTATCTAACGTATTGATGAGTCTTTGGGGACAGTATCACAGCAGGAAAAAAACCTTAGCTGTCAAGATGAAAAGCCTCTTAAGCAGTATGAATGAAGAGGTTCAAAGTTAGCTCAGTAGTACATTGTACTGATGATCTGTGGGCTTTCCACATCAACACATAATGTAGGAAGAAAGATCTTTTCCTTTGCAATATTAGAATCATAAAAATGAGCAAGAGATATTTATTAACTCCTCAGCCCAATGAAGCCTATTGAAGATCATTGCCAAGCATAAATTCCCAGTATTTTTTCAAATGCAAAGAACAGGAATTCCCTTTCTAGAGAGCTAAGGCTCCTGCTGCACAGATTATACTCTGGTTTATCCCTGAAATATCCTTGGCTGAACTTGCCTCTCTTAATCATAGCTGTGGCAGGAAGCTATAACTATTTCTAAACTCAGCTTTCAGCATCCTGATCTACTTGTAACCTGTGGAAGCTATACTGAAAAGCCTAATCCAGTCAAAACATACAAGGAGAACCACGTATCTAGATATAAATTAAAGTACCAATGGCTTGAGTGCCATGGTAGAACATGCCAGTGGCATTTGCCCGGGTGCTATGCTTCCCAAGCAGTTTATAAAGCAGCATTTTAAGTAACAGTTGAACCCTGAGCAACTGAACGAATGGTGTGATGGCATTTCTCCTCAGAGGTTTTACCTTCATTTTAAAGATATCTAATATCATAAACCGCACGGCGGATGTGGGCTGCATTTGGTTCACCATTTACCATTCCTCCGCCACTTCTTTTAATATATATATATTTATCTTGCAAAGAGCAGTTGTCTGGTTGTGCCATTCCAAGAAATGGTGGTAATCCTTGTGTTGCTTACATACCTTTTTCTGCCTCTGGAACTCTCCCTGGATTGGAGGTGGTGCTGCTATAATGTCCAAGGTTCTCCTGCCACCTGGAAGCAAAGGACACGATTCTCTCCTTTAGAATACTGTCATAATCCAATGGCCCAGGTTTACATGGGTTTGAATCAGACCACAATCTTGCTCAAAATCTTGGTGGTTGGGAGATGCTTTGTCTGCTCTGGTTGCAACTCTTCTTTCATATTGTATTTTGATTTCAGCCATGACTCGAGAGCAGCAGCTTCTTCAAGGTGTGAAAGTACAGGTCATTATGAGGAACCCATTGCCTTCACTGAAAACAACTATGTAATGGAGCCCATGAAAAACAAAAGTTCTGAAGAAACAAATACAAACACGAATGAACATGACTGTGTTGGAAACACCCAGGAATCTGTATATGAAGTAGGGGACACTGTATGAGAACCAACAGCGCTCTACAGGTAGCAATCCTGAAGAGTATCTTCATCCAGGCAAAATTTATCTTCCTATTCACCTTTGCCTCTGAAAAATAGGTTGGACAAGCAGTTTTTGCTCCCCCACGATTTGTGGAGCCTTGCCAATCTCTGCGGTGAAAGTGCAAGCCTCTTTAGGAACTTCAGTTACAGACTACTGTGTAGAATTTCTGATTTTGCTTTTCTTGGTTCCCTTTCACCACCTGTGTAGAAGAAAGCCCTTTGAAAGCTACAGGCCAAGAGCACTGTACTAAACTTACTTCTTCATATGACCAAAAGGATCTGCATTCACAGCCCTCGTGTGGTGGGAGTAGAACCAGCACCGAGGGCTGCTCAACATCCCCATCATCTTTGGGTAAGAAGCGCAGAATGAGGCTGGCCTGGGAATCGGCGTTTCTCCTCTCATCTGTCTGAAGTGCTGCATAGGCGGTAGAATGTCCTTTTAAATGTGAGATAGACCTTAAAGAAACACTGAAAGACAGATTAAAGCCAGGATAAAACCAAGAAGCTTACCACACTAGGAGCAGCAGTGCAAAAAGAAAAAAATGTCCTGTGCACCCGCCATGCTGTACTCAATATGCCTTTCAGCAGCACTCGCAATAAGATGCGGACACACTTTCTATAGTTTTGGCACTGGACAGCTTGGGCAATTCTGATACTGCAGCAATGCACATTCTTTCTGAGTTCACCTTCTCTATTCTCTCTTTTAATGCATGTTCAATATTTGAAAGAAATTAGATACTTTTCCATAAGTTTGTGGATAGAATTGTTTACACGTGCCTAAATTATTTTGATATTAATATTTTTGCATGACCAGCTCATCCTTAAAATGCCAACAAGCACTCACAATTACAGCTCCTCAGTAGATACTCGTGAAGTACTTTCCTCCCAGCTTAGAGGGCCTGAAGGGTAAGTAGGGAGCTGAAAAGCTTTGTTATTCATAATTTCTACTACCCTGAGTAAATCTATAACATGGATACTGCAGAGTTATGGAAGAACCTTTTTATAATGAACGATAGGGCAATACCATGTCTGATTAAAAGCCATGCAGACAGGTGTAAAACAAAATGAGCGCTCTGAGGGGTGAGGGGGATATCGGTGACACAGATACGGGATTAACGGGCCCCCAGATTTGCTGTTCACACTCAGGAAAGATCTTCATCTGCAGTTCTCTGCAAGCATCAGCTCAAAATTCACCAGCATTCAAAAAGAGTATTAGGTGCTGTTAGGAAAGGCATTACAATGCAATAGAAAGCAGGATTGTGATACTGTAAAAACCCATGGAACACTTCCACCTTATGTATGCGTGTAGGTCTCTCATCTTGAAAGGGTTTAACAGAGCTAGAAAAGTTACTTGGAATGATAATAAAGGATGATTAGTGGCATGAAACCACTTCTATTCAAATGCATTATTCTTTCTCAGCTTGGAAAAAAGAGAAGAATGAGGCAAAATGAGCAACGTGTACTCATCAGGACCAGTGTGGAGAAGATGAATAGGAACTATTTGTTTACAGTTTCTCTGAAGAGAAAAGGAAGCAGACATTAGCTAAAATTATCTGGTAGCACTTTTAAAGGGAGAAGAAAAGTACTTCTTTTATGCAATACAGAAATAAGTGTGGAACGCAATGCTACTCATCCAGTGCTATGACAACCTGAAGTACACAGAGGTCCAATAAGAAATTAGAGGAATGAATGATATAAAAGTTCATCAAAATTCACAAACTACCGGGCACACTTTACAGGTACTTATCAGTGACCTTATACTTTCTCCCTGAATTTCCTGTACAAGTTTTATTTCTCTTCGTTAAGAACGTACTTAAAAATCAAGGGCTGGGGAACCTTGATTTCAAAATGGAAAGGGAAGAAACAGCAGCTTTTGTTGGTGACGATGTCTTGGAAAAAATTGTCAACATGTACATGCAGCTTATTGCAAATGTGGAGAAGCAAATGAAAATCATTAAACTTCAGGACTGCAAAGTTAGTATATTTTGTTATACTTCTCTTTATTTTGCCTATAAAAGTGGGTGTGCATGAATGTCTGTGTGTGCCCAGGAATTATGCTCCTAGGAGCATATTAGGTCCCTCTACTTGAAAGCAGAGGAATTATTGTGAATCTGCTGGAGTTTGCAATATGTTTTGAATGTTGACAAATCAACAGTGTTGAAATTTTTCTGGGAAACTGTCATGTTTTCTTAATCTTCCAATTCTAGATGAGGTTGCAGTTTTTAGAGCCCTGCAGTAATGCTCTCATTCTTTAAAAAGGGGTTTTAAAAAAAAAATGTGTGTGTGCATGCATTTGGTAGGGAGCGGGTGGGAAGGGAATGTCAGTGTTACTGGAAGGCAGCCCACTGGTCTAAGCTCCATCCCAGAAACAAACTTATTGCGATGTGTATATGGGGCGTCAGTGCTGCATGGAGCAACTGGAAAGCAGAGGTACTCCAAAGTCAAGTGACAGGTTGAACGTCTGAGCAAAGAGGTGGACATGATGTGTGCTGCTTGGAGAATGAGAAGGAAAAAGCTTGTCCTTTCTGTAAGTGGTGCGATGGGTACAGCTATCCAGACCAGTAGACTTGGCTCTTCAGGAGAGAGCTGAGCTCTGTATGAACAAAAGAACGGCAACACAGCCGGCACCATGAGGTCTTCCCTCCCTGCCTGTATTTCCACCACTGCTGGTCTTGACCTAGCTGGGAAAGACCCTCTGTGCTGTGCTAGGCTGAGGCAGTTACTTTAAGTAATGTCACCCCTGCTATCAGCTCTCTTGGGAGTTAGCTTGCTTTCCCCTCTCCTTTCATCCTTGTTTTCAGAGAGAAATTGTGGATTTTGCACTAGATGATGAAATGTCCCTAAAGGTTCTGGGGAAGTCGAAGTGTCATCAGTCAGACAGAGACACCTGGTGTGTCAGCAAGTGCAGTGGGTTTGCAAGGTGTGTTTTCTCAGGTGGGAGTGTGATAATGCTCGATACGCTCAGAGTACCTCAGCATGACTTCCACAGCTACCCAAATGGGGACTTGGCTCTGGCTGCCCAAGATGACTTGCAGTGCTGTTCATCTGAGGCGGTGTGATGTGGCCAGAGCTCCAGCCCGAGAAGAAGAGAGCACTAAGGCAAGATAGAGGTATGGAGACAAAGGGCTTTCCAAGGAAGGGCAAGCTGGTCACAATGCGGTCTGAGCATATGAGACACTCTCACTATTGACGTCATCCATAGATGACAGCTGTCAGGTATTCCACAGCTGTGCCACAAAATAAAAAAAAAATTCAATTTCGGTTGCATTGCAAAGCTGTGGGCAAAGTAGCCATGTAAACATGGATAAATAGCAGGTTTATATGGGCTGGACAACCATGACCAGGAGCTGGTGATATTAAATAAAACTGTTTCAAGGAAAGCAGTAAAAGGCAAGCTCATGAAACTGAAAAGAAATCCATGAACTAGGTGTTCTGCGTGTTTTGTGTCTGCATGTGCTGTTGGACAGCTGGACAATGCAAGACAGGGCTTGGATCCTAATTCAGCGTGGGACGTCTCTGGGAAAAAGGGCAGTTGCTGTGTATCATGCGCAGCACATACAGCGGCATGCCAGAAGACAAGCTGAGGTTAAGGCAGATCTTCCTAGACCAGCACTTGTGTTTACCAGAACCAGAGCTCATCCAGCCTTTGTGGAGCCACTAAAGGAAGAACTGGGAAGCTTGCAAAGAGCAAGCATTGTGATAGCAGTGAGGATACCAAAAGCATCAGTAGCTAGAGCATGCAATAACTGCAGGTAAAGGTAAAATCCGTATTGCTCTGAATAGCTGAATTTGTGAAGCCCATCTGTGGCACCAAGTAGGAGACAAATACTCAGGTGACATAATATATATGGGTCCCCTTCTTAGTGCTAGGAAGTATTTGCAAGGATTTGGCTGAGGTAATGGATAACCCAGAACTGATGTCATTGACCTGGGAATTCCTGGGAAGGGAAGTTAATTTTCAGAAAGAGCACTTGTATATCATGTTTCTGTCACACAGGCCTTGAAGGAGATGCTTGTTTACACTACGTTTCTGTTTCTTTAGGTGGAACAAAGGTCATGTTTTCGTGACTGTCTGTATGATTGCCTGGTATATGTGAGAGTATTGTGGTGTACATGACTGTAGAGGCTGATCCAACTAGCTTACATGGGGCATCCAAAAAGTACTTAGTAAACCATAGCCTGTTTAGTCAGATCTGTGAGTTGGCTATGGCTAGACCAAATAAGAATTTCTCAAGTCTTGCGGTAGAAATTGCCTTTTTTTCTGAGTACAGATGGTTCAGAAAGAGCACTTTGAGACCTTCGTTCTTCAGCTACCTACTTTTTGGCGGTTTGCTCAAAGCTTGGTACTGAATTTCACCCCCTTGCAGGCTAAAAATCTTATTTCATCACCAGGAAAATTGTAGCAAACTTCTCTAGCCTCTGGCAGACTATGTCAAAACACGAGTATAAGAGTAGGCTCTGCAGATCTGGTCCCTATGAGTAGGGTGTGAGGTCCCATCTGCACTCATTTTCAGGGAAACGGGGACTTTACTGTGCCACCTCTAATTAGTCTGAGATGTAGTAGCAGAAATTACAGAACAAAGAGACATACTGTCCACTTTGCCTGAGCTGTGATACTTGAAGAAATGATGCTTGAAAGTGTGTCATGTCCAGTATGAGGAAGGAAGGTGGGTGTCTGCGGGGGAAAGGCTGCAGGGTGCCTTACCCACGTGGCACTGCAAGGGGGAAAGCAATGGATTCAATCCGAAGCAGAGACACTGGAATAAATATAGTTCATTATAATAAACCAGGTAACTAGCCATAATGTCTGAGACATTAATGGCTTTTTCTTCATGTGTTCAGATGCAAAACTATGAGGAGTCCCTCTGGTAAGAAAGAAATGGGCAGACTATGTAACTCAGGGAGGAGAAAACTAGCAGCTACATCTCTGTCCCGGGAGAGAAAGACGTCATGTACATCACATTTGAGGAACTACAGTTCTTCGTGTTTGTTTTAGCTAAATAGTCATTTTTGTATCATGTATAATTGCAGCTTCAGGAAGTCTTGCATGTCTGGTTCAGAAAGTAGTCATATCAGCAGTTTTAGCTTGGGTTTTCAGCTTGTTCCAGGGCATGTTCCCCAAAATCCACCTTCTTTTAAAGTCTTTTGCATAGGAGATAGTTTGCTGGGACAAGTTGCTATTGCCAGTCATGGGCCAGGGTGTGCAAAAGGTTGGTTTAAAATTGTCTCTCTGAAAACAGACTCATATTTACAGTTTCTTGTTGAATTTTAACAAGTGCTTGTTTGTTTGTTTGTTTGCTTGCTTGCTTTTAGGCAGGACTCAAACACAGCTAATTGCTTCTTGGTGGCAGAGTGGGCAGATGGGGTACAGGCAGCAAACAAGTCAAGAAGAAAAGGCAGCAAAAATCAAGTTTCCACCGCACAAGCAAGGATATGCTCTGCAAGAACGGGTGATGCTGCTGCCTCCATTGTCTTCCTCGGCAGGATGACAGCTGGTGGTAGCTCTTAGCCTGGAAACTCGTATGAATATGTTGCACCAGGTCTTGCCACACCACATTCAGCTTTTTGCTCCAGGCTGCCCATGCTTGCCAGAGGCAAGTTTTACTGCAGCAGTAAGCAGAGCTCAGCTGAAATCACATTCAGCAAGCCATCCAAGTGTGGGCATGCCTCCACCCGAAGACTGAAATGAGACCTGCATACTTCTCATCACTTTACTGACTTTGGGAAAATGAAGATAGTCTCCGGTTTTCATTGTCCTGTGCAGAGAAGGAACAAGCCATCACTGACAAATGGCAGCATTTCCAGAGAATCGTCTGAGCTCAGCTGCAGCATAAACACTTCAGCTAAAGCAAACAGATATCTGTCGTGATGGGATGTAGCTGTGGTAAAACTACACCAGTTGCCTTTCCCTCCCAGTTCCAACAGAAAATGACTCCCTGCATTTCAGACACGTCTGCCTCCTGCTCAAAGATACTATTCTCCTGGTGCAGCTGTTAAAACTGTATGCTAAGGCACGTCTATTGAATAAATGCCAAAAAGTTGCTTTAGTGAGTGATTAAAAGCCTATAACAGAATTCACTACGTCAGTAGATTTGCTTTTATACATGTTTCTTATCTTCTGTAATTCCTTCTCCTTTTGGTAATAATTAGCAGGCACATATTAATCCTGTGCATAATACCTATTGATAACTTTTGGATGTACTTTTAAAGGTACCCCTACAGAGCATACCCAGAATGTCTCCTGGACTAAAGTCCCTCTGCCACCAGTCATAAGTCACCTCCTTAGAAAACACTGCATGTTCTTGCGGAGCATGAAACTTGATGACTTTTGCCCATGAACTGGACTGTCACAGCAGAAACGTGTACCAAGGTAGTCTGTGATGCTGTGAAAATGAGAGCACCGGGCAGTGACCGTGTGATCACCAGTAGGTGGTAAAAGCTTGTGTAAAATTAAATGCGGATGACTCTAGCTTGTTAACCTTTTGTTTCCCCACGTACCTTCTCCACGGCCCCGGTACGTCTAAATGCATCTGTAGCTGCACTGCAATAGGGCACAGTTTCTGGGCAGGTGGTAGAAAATGGGGTTTTTGCAGGGGAAATTCCTATCATAGTAAAGAGCAGGATGTTGGTTTTTTAATACCTCTTCTCTGCACATTTTCTGTTAAAACAGAAAAAAGCAGTAGAAGTGGCATCCTAAGTTTTCTGGTCTAAAAGGCTCAGACTCTTTGGCAAAGAAACTAGGGCTGGTTGTCTTCCTCGCTCAGGCCACAGACTGACCTACTCAGAAGGTGAACAGGGTTGCCCTCAGAGATTCTGTTGCTGCAGAAGTTGGTACATGTGTGTGGTGGAAGAGCTGAGGACCGTCAGCAGAAGACACTAAGGAAATGGAACTGAGCATCAATAAGCTGGTCTCTGCCTCATGCTCCTGCAGGGTGTTAGGTGAGTCAGTGCACTCAGACCTGCGCTTTTCCATTTCTGGATGCCCAGTTTTGAGCCCTCATGGTACGATGGAGAGAGATGCTGAGCACTCTGCTGAGCAATATCATCACACACAAGTCAGACAGAACTCAATTCATGCTTCACAAGCATCCTCAAGTTTGCTTTCCCTTGCTACCAAGTGCTTGGCTGTGTAGTCATCATAAAGCTCGCTCACTGTGAAGAGAATGCAAATGTGGAAGAAAAGAAAGAAAAAGAAGGAAAAAAGAAAGGAAAAAAGAAACATAATTATGAAGAATAATAAAAAAGAGCACTAGTCAGAAAAGTCAAGAGAATGGTAAGAGAAGTGGGTGGGGACAGGGGAATATGAAATGGAACTGGAGAACTCCTTATAGTCTTTGTCCATCCTTCACCTAAGTCAGCAGTGAAATGGACTCGTGATATTTCAGAAAGAGGATCCTAGATGACAAAGGATAGAAGAAAGGGAAGTGTTCTTCACTTGCATTCTGGTCCCAGGAGTGTGAGGGTCTCTCACAAAGTGCAGGAAAAGGAGAACGGACCCACATTTCTGGGAGAATGGGAGAAGTTGTGCGGATAGTGGTGTTTGTGATGGCTTTCGTCAGCTGCAACGGTGAGTAAATGCTTCAATGTATAAGAACAAAAAATCAGAGTACTAAGAGGGTAGGGAAAATCTTTTGAATTACAGTGTCTTAATTTTTAAAAATTGTCAAGTGTGGAAAGTCTTTAGTTTCTTGTATGAAAAATAGAGTCTGAGAATTCACAAGAGTCTCCTTTGGTATCAGATAGAAGGTGCTTTTAAGAGTGGAGCAAACGGGGCAGTCTTGGGCAAAAGGTCAGCTCCCATGCCCCCAAAGCAAGAGCAAAACAGGATTGTTCAGGACCCTTGGAGAGGACCTGCTTTGGTGTGTTAGCTTCCAAAACAGTCTTTATGAAGCTGGAATATGCGTTCTTCTGGAATTTAATAATGCATCACTGTTGTTCTGCTAGCATGGTCCTGGGAAGAAGAGCTGTAATTGTGAGACTAGGTGCGGGCACACACGATTCCCCTTGGTCTCTGTTGATCTGCTGACTCTCTAGGTGCATTAGGAGAGGTGATACTGGAATCTTTGCTTCGGATTCATATGCCCATGAGGCATGTGTGCCACTCCCAGGGCACATGTGACACAGACACAAGCAGAGGAAGGTTTTGGGAAAGAGGAGAAAGGTGCTTTAACAAGTTGTATACAGAAGCACAGAATTGCTCCTGACATTTAGAAACACGGGTTGAAGTATGTTGCCGATTTCATCATTAAAAAAACAGCTTTGCAGATTTCTGGGATCTGACTCAAGCAAATGATTGTGAGTTAATGCAGCTGAACATAAGCAGTGCCTTTCTGGGGAGGAGGGGAAAGGGGGAGTGGGATAAGGGGGTATGGGTAGAGGTGAGCCAAGTCCAGCTAAATTCAGGTAATTTGCTACTTATAAGAGGCACTTCCCAGAGAAGCTGTGGTCTCAGCGGACAGCTGGAGAGATTGGGAGAATGAGCCGGGTACCAAAAATCCGCCCTCTCTTCTTCTGCGCCCACTTGAGTGCTTGGCTTAAGGGTGCTTATCTGGTTGAAGCAGGTATGATCCAAGAAATCTAGGTCAGATCTGAAGTTCTCTAAGGCTAAAGCAAACAGATTGGGTTTGGTCCACTGTTGCTGTTCCAGTTCCAGTACTTCAGAACAGATCCCTAAAAGCTCCTGCCTGCATGATGCTTCCGTGCCACCAGGACAGCTGGTGTTGACAGGCTAGGAAGAAAGATGCTCCACCATTTTAGAAAAGGGGCCAGCATATGAGAGTTCAATTTTTTTTCCATTATCATGCATTATAGATAATACAAATCCCTCTGATCAGTCTTCTAATCTCTAACATAGCCCTTCAGGTTTTCGCCTGGTCCAGCTCTATTTCCTGCTGGTGGGAGAATTCACATTGTTTCACTAGAAGACTACATCCCAGTTTAAGAAGCGTCACTGGGAGGAAATACTTCTTTTAAAAATGCTGTCTCAGGGATTTTTATTTTGCTGAGTTTCTCCCGTTGTTTCCAATCAGCTCTCCTTTGGAGTCATCCCTGCTAATGTTGAAATTGGTCATATACAGAGCGCAGCTGCTCCACAGGGAATCAGTGGATGCTGGCAGCTATTTCATGGCACACAGCAATGCGAAACAATACGGGTGAGATGTTTAAACCAAATTGTGTCCAGATGAATACCCTGGATAGCAAACATACTTGAACTTGAGTGCACCAAATGCCTTGAGGGTATTTCTCAGCAGTTTTCTAAATAGCTTCCACCATTCTTAGTTTTTCTTGGTGGGAGCCTGTGAAAAGAGGGAGAAATGGAAAACCTTTAAAAACTGGTACATCAAGGAGTTGCGTTTGACTGGGATGTGCGATTTGAAGAATGGAGCTGTGCCTGCCCTCTCAAAGTCATCTGGTGAAGGAAAGCCAAAGCTCCATGTCAGAAACAAGCTTCCACTACGCTCAGCCCCAGCAGTCCCCTCGGCTGTCCCCGTGGACGCAGATCCACAGATGCTTGCCTTCCTCCAGCTGGCACCCCCTGTTAGCTCTGGGACAGGCTGTTGCACAGAGAAGTGCTTCTCCCCGCACAGCTATACTGCTGGGCCCTGTGAGCACCAGGAAAGTTGCCTAAAAGAATAGTGACATTAATGAATGCAAACATGTTGCATTCACTGTTAATTGCAGTGAAGTGGTAAACTTGCTTTGTTCATCCTTCCTCCCATACAGAAGGTAGAAGTCAACACTGCAAGTGGTGTTGTCAGAGCATGCCGTGTCGGTGGGGGGAGGCCGTTGCTGTTTGACTCATCATGTGCAAGCAGTGTAAGCAGAAAGCCAAGCAGCAGAAGTAGGGTGTAAAGGTTGACACTAGAGAGCAGGAATAAGAGATGCTCCTTAAGGTCTTGTGAAGACTGCTGCCACAGGAACAGGATTTGTGCCTCTCTGTACTGAGAAGGAATTGAGAACTGGCAAGCGTCCAGAGAGAAACAATAAAAATAGTCATGCGGACGAAGTAACGGTTCACTTCCCTATGCTCAGTGAGGTGGGGACAGGCCCTGGTTTAGCTGGCTGTGGTCTACAGCACATCTAAGATGTGGCCACATGCTGGCTTCCACCGCCTAGTGATTCCTGTCTATCCTAAGGACATTCCCCTCTTCTGCTGCATTCTTACTTCTTCCCTTCAACTGTTGTTCCCTGCAGCCCTCCTGGATCTGTCTGGTACCCACCAGGTCAAGGGCACATGGATGGGATCCACCACTTTACCATGTACCTACACGCCCTCAGAAGGTTTCACACAGCAAACGCTCACCTGGAGCATGGAGCGAGACTATAGCACCTCTACTCTCTTTCGGAGGGACGATTCTGGTGACCACATCTTGTTGTCTCGGTTCCGAGATCGGGTCAGCGTCCCAAAGCACAGCCCAGGGAACGCCTCACTCCTCATCGAGAGCCTTGAAATCCCTGACAGCGGACACTACACCTGTAAAGTCACCTGGAGGTCTAAAAATAACAGCTTGATAACAAAGGAGCTGACCACTACGGTTAGAGTTGTCAAAGGTAAATCCAGCAATAAAGCCCTGCTCTTGTGTAGCCAGTCCAACCCACAGAGCATATAGGAGAAGCAGCAGCTGGTGTGAATAGTCTTTCACACCATACTGTCTACCCACATCCAGGCTGAGTGTTAAGGCATCCTCCTCCTTTGTGGTGTTAGCCCTTCTCCACTCGTGGAGGTGTAGGGATGGACTGGGGAAGAGTGATCAGTTAGTGTACACCCCAATCTGGATCTACCGATGGGCCACTTGAACCCGTGGTGCTTGAGATAACATCCAGATCTGGTTTTGGTTTTGTGCAGGTAGCCAGCATCTTTGTGGTTCTTGTAGCAAGTGGGACAGCAAGCGGGTGTTGTACTAGCCAAATGTGCCTTCTCCCCTTCCTGACCATCCTCAGCGTGTGCTAGAAAGACCCATCTTTCTGCAAGGGGGGCACCCACCCAACAGAGCCAGACTTGTGTGATATGGCAGTAGCAATGGTGGCATAGCTGGTGTAAACCTGGCCTTAGGCACAGGTGAACTGAGCAGGGAGGTGATGTGAGAGTGGTGCCCCTCTTCCTCCTGGGAAAGCACTGAAAGCCAGAGCAAGAACTGCCATGGAGGGGTGGAGGAACCTTCCCCACCGCAACCAGGGTCAGTGTGACCTGGGCCCCATCCGCTTTGTCTTCCAGTTGCAGCGACCAAGCCCGTCATCAGGGCTGGCGAGCTGGGGCTGACAGTCCCGGCAGGAGCCCGGACCAGCCTGACCTGTGTGGCCAGCGGGTCCCCCCCCATCAGCTACCGCTGGTTCAGGAGTGCCCCGGGAGGGAAAGCCCTGCTCCTGAGCAGCCAGGCCGAGCTGGCGTGGGACAGCCTGCAGCCCTCCGACGCCGGGAAGTACTACTGTGAGGCAGAAAACAGGGCTGGGGCCGGGGCTGTGCAGCAGAGTGACGCCGTCGAGCTGACGGTGAGAGGTGAGTCTCCAGCCCAGAGCTCCTCATCTCCACTACACAAGACTGAGGCAGGGAGTTTCCTCTTCCATAGCAGCATCAGACACGTAACGCTGAATATGAATTGTGTCTTGATTGCCACTCAGAGAGGAAACCACAGGGGCTGGCATCCTCCCTGCTTCAGAGCATGCCTGATTGTGGCAGGGGTCAGGAAAATGTCCCCTGTGTCCCTCTGGGACCAGGACTGTGCAGGATGGGAGCCTGGCTCCTGCCCTTGGCGTGTCTTGATCTTACCTGCAGATCGTCTTTGCAGGTGGGATAGAAACGGTCCACCCTGTCCCTCAGACGCAGGCGCTCCGCTGTGGGTAGCTGGGTTGGAGCCCCCCGGGACAGCAGCACAGCCAGTGCTAGAGGGTAGAGGGACCACAGCCTGGGAAACCAGGGGTTGCACAGCTTCAGCAGGAGGTCACCTGGGGCAAGAAACCTGGCTCAGGGCTCCGTGCATCAGGAAGCCTTAAGGTACAGCTGCTGATGGTAAACCACCCCAGACCACCCAGGGAGTCGCCATAGGAGGTGAAGTGAGAAAGTCCTGTGGAAACCTGTATGAGTCCCAGCAAGACACAGCCTAAGCATTCCCTGGCCATGCTGTAGCCAGCCACAAGTCCTGGTGCCTAGAGACGTACCACGTTGGCCAGGGCTGCCAGGGACCCCTGGGGCAATGGCCGGGGGGGGGGCGCGACGTGAGTGCCGCACGCTGCCTGCAAGCCTGCTGGCAGAACACACACAGGACAACACGTCAAGGATAAAAATCTGGCTTGTCATCCAAGAGCAGGTCCAACGCGTGTTTTCTTTCTGTCCACCTCGGAAGTGTTAGCCTGAGAGAATCAAAGCGGCATGCTCATCAAAACAGGACAGGCAGCTCCAGGGCAGCAGTTAGGTCCAGCCCAGGAGAGCTGTGCTGGTGAGCCCCCAGCACTGGGCAGCCGGATGGGCTCGCTGGGAAGCGGAGATCGCTGCCCGCCCTTGCTGCTGCTCTGCAGAGCAAACCCAGCTCTCCTGACGCCTCAGGGCAGCTCCAGGAGGGGTTACAATGCATTCACCCTTATGTTTTGGCAGATCTGCCCACAGCAACGCTGGTCTCCAGGAGTGATGTGGTTTCGGAAGGGCCTCCCATTGCCACAGGTGAGTGGAGTTTGTGCTGGAAAACACAAGATTTGCACTGGCAAGGGCAGGTCGACTAATGCTGTCCGTAGACCAAACACCAAAGCTGGCTGCTGCAGGGAACAAATCCCTGGCCTGTCAAACATCGGGTTTTCTCTAGGCAGGAGCTGCCCTCCCGGCTGCCCAACCACAGGCCTGCCGGACTTCATTTATTGCCTGAAGTTTCCTTTGTGTTTCTGCCTGAAAGGGGATAACGCTGCCCTCAGCCCCGGCCTTCGCGGTTTGCCTGGGGTTTGGCTGCAGTTGCAGTTTTCGTTCGCTTTTGAAGCCCTTCAGAACCGTGCCTCAAAGCGCTCCCAGCCCCGCGGCTCTGCTAACGGCGGGCGGGCGCGGGGGCTTAGCAGGGCGCGGCCCGGGCCAGGTCTCCCCCCTCCGCCACTGTCACAGCGCTCTCGCCTCCGCCACAGGTGCTCCGCGGGCCGCACCGTTCCCGCACCTCTACGTGCTGGCGGCCACTCTGGGCGGCGCCGCGCTCGGGGCGCTCCTGGTCGCGCTACTGTGCCGGCGGCGGAAGAAGGCGGGTAAGCGCCAGGGCGGTGTGTGGGGACGTGAGCAGGAGCCGGCCGGGGACGGGGCCGGCGGGCCGGTGTGGGGACGGGGGCGGTGGCGAGCTGTGGGGGCGGTGGCGGGGCCTGGGCCTGCGCGGGCAGCGACGGCGGCGTGAGCGGCGCGAAAGGCGGCCCGCGCGCGGGACGGGCGGCAGAGGGCAGGCCTGGTCTGAGGGGACGGGACGGGGCGGGACGGGGCGGGCGGGACGATGTGGAGGTCGCCACGGCTCCATCCCCCATATCGCCGGCCCCCGCTCCAACCCCAGCCCCAGCTGGTCCCTTCCAGGGAGAGGCGGGGTGGGAGGGTTATTCCTGAAGGTGGGAATACCTGGGAGCAGCTGGGATTTTTTTCTGTGGCACATTAATCATAAAATGTGTTGATGCACATCTTCGATTCTTCCTTTTTTTCAGCACCTCTCTATGAAGTTGCTTTGTGAGTATAATTTTTCACCTGGGACGTTAGGAAGACTTTGAGGGCATCATACTGATGACGTTCCAAAAAGCCTCTTTGCTCAGTGAAAAGTCAAAGATTTCTTTGACTTGCTGGGGGAGGATCTGAATACCTTGACAGCCCATTGAGTTAGCAGCATGAGGACATAAACTTTTTAGTGCAGGAGGCAGCAAGAGAGAGTCTGTTCTTTAATATATTAGAATGAGAGAAAGATATCTGGGTCCTTCACTCAGCCTTGCAGATGCCATGGGAAAACTGTTCTCTGTAGTGAATTCCCACCATTATTTCACAAAGCAAAGGACAGGAATTCTCAGCTCTTCCCTTGAGATAACTTCCTTCTATTCATACCTTTCTCTTTAAGAAACACATCCCAGTGCTTATCCAAGTATTATTTTGTGCAATTCCTATTTGCTTACAACTATACGAACATATTTTCTGCCCTGTTCTAATCTCTGCTTTTAATCCCTGCATACTACTTTCCTATTCAGAGACACACCTTAGCCATCTGTAGCCTCACACATTGCCATTTTTCCCAATTATTACTGGTAGTTACTTTCTAAAGGCTACACTATCTGCTGGTAACTCTTTTGAATATAACATGACAATGCCACGAGAGTTTGTGGTACCAATGTTAACTGTTTATTGCTTGGGTTTGTGTGTGTAATTCTTCTACTGTGTGTCTTTCAGAGCCTCCCAGGCCCTCACTAGCTTAATATAAATTTTGCTGTTCCACAGATAATGTGGTAGATCTTGTCATTGACTAAGATGTAAATCAAATGACTTCTCATTTAGTCGTCCTTCTCAATGATGTCTCTCTGTTGTTTCAGCCATAGCACTGCAGATGTCACAAGATTGGAGACTGATGTGGAAGTCCCTGTTGAGTGCCTACACAAGGCGACAAATTCTAAGACTGAAACATCCAGTGACACTTTCACCATGAAAGTCAACCGCCATGACAGCATATCCATCAGTACAAATCCTGAGTATGAGAACCTTGTGAATGCAATGGAATCAGAATATGAAATAGAAAAAATTTAGTAGAGTACCAGCTTTTCCACATGAGCAGCCGTGCAGGGCTGCAGATATTGAGTGGTAAACTTTACCAAAGGAAACTCTTCTTCCTATCTGCCTTCTGCTCTGATAAATATACCAGTCTCACTGCTTTCTTTGACTCAGGGGAACTGCATAACCTTCTCGGGCTTTGGCAAATGAGGCCCTGCCCGTTGGTGCAGAAACCCTCAGCCAAGTGGTAATCTACCTACTTTTATAGAGCAAATAATTTCTGAGCAGCCTGAAGGATGAAGATGAGGAAGAGAGGATCCGAAGGAGTGGAAACACAAGTCTTTAGCCTGCAAATCAAGGTGTAGCTGGGTGCAATGCTGCTAGCCAACAACTCTGGCAAGGTGTACTCTCAAGTGCATATTCCCCTGCTAGGACATCCCAGACTGTGAGGAGCCAGAGATTGTGCTGGAAATGGACGTCCTCTGGCTTTTACAGCTCAGCGAATACTGGTGGTATATTCTGCTTGTCTTTGAGTCTTTTTTGTTAGAGCATGGTAAAGGGACCACAGAGGGGGTTAATGTCCCAGGAATGTCATTTTTGCTATCAGGCTGGAGCTCATTGATAGAGGAAGAGGGACTGTCGCTGTAGGTGATAAGCCTCCTAACTGCCACCCTCTGGTTTTCTCCTGGAAAAGCAGAACTGGTGTTGAAGGAAATGCTAGCATTTTATTTTTACAGTGTGGGGGCCAGAGGCATAATAAAATACAGAGACATTTGAGGCATTTGGAATAATGATTGAGCAAGGGACCTCCCTGGACAACAGACTGACACTCATTCACTCTGTGGGACATGAGTCAATCTGTCTGATTACAACAGAGGTATTAATGCTGACCTATGTTACGGGGATGCTGTGAGTGCTCATGTTTGTGAAATGCCTTGAAAAGTGCTTGATTAGTGCAACATATTTTCTTTCCCAGGGCAAATACAAAAGGCTTCAAAGGATTTTGTTGCATATGAATTCTGACTTCCTTGGTATTTCACCATCCAGCGCCGTCATTTTTCTGTTGCCTGCAAATTTGTGTTTTTTCTCAGTCTTCTGATTTAATTCTGCAGAACAGGCTGGGGTACAGTCACGGCCACAGTTTGACTTGGAAGTTTGTCTTGGGTTTCCCTTTTAAAGAGGAGAGGACAGGAGCGGGGCATCAAATCACCCCACACCAGACTCCTCGCATGACTACACTTCACCACAGCCCCCAAAGCTCGTTGTCAGGGTCTTGGTGCTGCCTCCACACGCAAAGTCACAAACCTGCAGCTGCCTACTACTGCAGTGAGAGCCTGTTAAGTCACAGTGCTCCAAACAGTGACGACATCAGGCTGAGGCCTGGAGTCAATGGAAAAACTCTCATTTCAGTGAGCTGGTTAGAAGCATCAGTGCTTGAGCTGGGCACATTTAGCGCTGAAGTTTTGCCATTAGCACCTTTCTTCTAGATGCTTCAGCTAGTTCTAGTTTTTTTAGGAATTTATCACTCACACCAGGGTGTAAAGTTATGCTACTAAATCACTGTCAGAAGGACTCTGAGGATGCTTAATACCAAGTCTTCCTTCACTGCCAGCAGAAGGACAAAGTATGCTCAAGAGCCTGAGAAGAGAGGTCACCTAAACAATATTACAAACTTGCCTGTGATTTAGCTTGGGAGTTAAAACCCTTGACTTTAATTTCATGCTATTTCTTAGCATATTGGTTTGCTAAAAAAAGCAGTTATGTAAAAAAAATGTTCTGTCCCTCCCTATATTTTGGCTCTTGGTGTTTCAAATCAAATATTCTCTTCCAAGCGGAAAACAGCTCAGTGGCCAACCTGGGCCACGGCTGAGCACACCACGGTCGCAGCAGGAAGGTGACGGCTGTGTTGGCTCCGCAGGACTGACGGGTGCACACGAAGCCTTACGAGTGCACTGCTACCCCAGTGAATTGATGCTCTGACCATTGAATCTGATCCCAGGGAGCCATGGTGAGGAAAGGTAGCTCTGCATGCTGAAAAACCATTTCCTATCCATTTTTCGAGCACAGAGAAGCTAGAAGGATAAGACACAGAGCAAGACAGAAGACATCGACAGTGAGACACAGGAATTCACTTGCTCCTGAGAGACCGTTTCCTACGCACATCTTCCATGCCAGCGCCAGGCCAGGAGAAGTTGCTGCAAAGCACTGTGATTGTGGCTTTGGAGACACCATGGCAGTGAATGCACTGCCTGGGAGGAGGGCAGAGCAGGTCCCACACCACCACCCCGGAGGCCTTTGGAGAAGGGGCACGGCCAACCTGGCCCAGCTCCGGGCCAGCAGAAGGCTGTACGGAGTCCACATGCAAGCCTGACATTTCTGGCGGGCGAAAGGGGTGGGCAGCCAGGCTGCTCTGCGGGAAACACAGAGCTGTTGTGATGCTGCTCTGGGCATGCATTCACTGTACTGCTGCTGCTGGCTTCTCCCTGGACCTTGTCTGAAGGACCACAGCTCCTGCCCGAGCCCAGGAGGGCAGGGGAGGGAGCTACCAGCTGCTGTGTGAGGAAGCGGTGGGACCAGCCTTACAGAAGGGGGAGAGGAGGAGGCTACTCCTCCAGGAGCAATGGGGGTGCTTTGCGGACATGGGGGGCAAGAGACGGGGTCCAGCTCCGTTAGTGGCACTGGAGCTCCTGTGGGGAAGAAATACCCTTGCTCAGCTGAAGCACGTAAGGGCTCAGAGAGGCACCAGCTCCCAGGCAGGATGCCTGAAGCTGAGGGAGCCTTCTGTAAGGCGGGAGAAGGGAGGAAGCACTGCAGATGCATGCTCAAGAGATTGGGGGGATGTTATTTTCCTCGTCTTCTGGTGCTTGCAGGCTTTGGGGCTGTTTGGCCACTGTGTGTTCTAGATCAGCCGTACTTCTGCTGCTGACTGGTCTAAAAATAACAAGACCAGCTTAAAAATAAGAAGCCCACATGCCCTACATCAGGTTTAAGACTCTTCTTGGAATGTGCATTTTGGCTTATCCTTTTTGCCAGGTGCATCCTGAGCTACAAGGTTATACTTTGCATTTCCAAGGTCTTCCTCTCAAGCAGGAGGGCCGAACTGTATGGTCTGTAATGCAAAACCCGTCGCTTTCATTAACCCTGGATTTTGTGCAGTCCTAACAAGGATCCCCCAGACTGTGAGCCCCGTGCTAATGGGGTGTGGCGTCTGTCACTGCTGCTTAAACCCACTCCAGGGCATTCCCGGATCTCTGGCAAAAGTAAGTAAAACAGAAGAAAAGTTCCTTTTTACAAAAGCAGCAAGTCTGCATGCTTAGCGGTTTCTGCCTTCAGCTGAAGTGTGTTTCCTGCAATACACTCTGTTACTCAACAGCCTGGTTTGCTTCCTCATTGTTTATCGTTTGCATCTTACATGCACTGGTGGTGCTGGGGTGCTGCTGCGGTGCTCTGCCCTCCCTGTCTGTCAGACACCTCCAGGCAGCATCCCTCTGTCCTACAGGCTTGGCAAGCAGACCAGGGGCAGCTGCGGGGGATGCCACCCGGCTTTAGCAAAGCAAATTTGTAGGGAGAGTTAATGGCTTTTATTAAATCAGTCAGTGCAGCTGGGGGAGCATGGGGAAGCAGATGAGCTCTGGGTCACGCAAGCCCTCCTTCTTGGCACTGACTTCGACCCGCATGGCTTTTGTCTCTGCTGCCATGGAACTTCCCTTCCCAGGTCAGCAGCCTAATAGCAGGTTCACCTAGCTTTTTATGGCCTGAGTGCTGGGAAGAAGAGCCTCACTTTTACATTTAGCGCTCTGAATTACAATGACACTTCTTCAGGACATTAGGTGATTATCAAGCAATACGAGAGAGAAAAGCCTCCTGCCTGTATGATGAAAGTTTCATAAACACAGCGATGGACACGCAGGGACGGTTGTGCTGCAGTGCCAGGCTGCTGCGCTTCCTGGGGGAGGCAGCAGGAGCCGGCAGGGCCTGCCTGTCCTTGCGGGGCCTATGGTAGCGCCAGGCCCCACGCCAAGTGCTGGTCTCAGCTCTCAGACTGGCCAGCTCCCCTGTCCCAGCTGGAGAGGAGGGGAGCTGTGCCCTGACCAAGGGCCAGAAGTGCAGGCATCGTTAGGAATGTGTGTGAGGGTCTCTCAAGGTAATTCACCCCGCGCAGCAGTGTGGTTGCTCTGGCTAGCACATATACTCCCAGAAGCTGGCCTTGGAGACACCAGGCTGAAGCAGCAGCTGCTGGTGTCAGCGGTCTCAGGGGTGGTGCAGAACAAAAGAAATGAGGGGAATGGGGAGCTGCAGCATGCTCACGCAGGGCAGAAGTGTGTGGTGTGGCGTCGATGCTGTGTGGGAAGGGAACTGAAAACTTCTCAGCTTCCCCATCCTCACCTCAGCAGATCCAGGCCCAAAACACAGGACATGGCACTCCCTTTTACCCCCAAAGTGCCCTCCTCATTAATTTTCAATTAGCCTAGTGTTTTATGCAAGATTTGCTGCCGTTATACGCTCCAAGTTCCCTCATTGACTATGTAACACC
The DNA here is from genome assembly GCA_013401315.1 of Balaeniceps rex. Taxonomy (NCBI): domain Eukaryota; kingdom Metazoa; phylum Chordata; class Aves; order Pelecaniformes; family Balaenicipitidae; genus Balaeniceps; species Balaeniceps rex. Next base: position 208,791 of record VYZW01007557.1, on the reverse strand, counting down.
ATGATTTTTCCAACTTTTTATTCCTCCCAGCACTGATCTGCTCTGAGGACGTCCGGGCAACTTTGTCAGAAGACATGAAGCCTGGGAGAAGCTGCAGAGGAAGAAGGCAACAGGAGTTAAGACGGGGTAGCAGATGCCCCAACTGGAGCAGACACTATGCACCTCATGTAGGCACTGCCTCCAGTTTGGGCAGCAAAATGGCTTTGGTCATAAGCAACAGAACAGTGGAAACACAAAAAGCCTCTCTCCAGTGCTGAGGTGGTTGTTTCTCCCTATGCAGCAAGTGTGTGATTATGTTTTTATTTATATTTTTGGTATGTTTGGTTGTAAAACCTGTTGGAAACAGAACATTTTTCTTCTGACAGTCACGGAGGGCTTTGCTGTGTTGTATCACCGTCAAACAAAAGAACTTCTCCTTTCCTTGCGCTGGTCACTCACCCAGTGACATGACTCATCTGCTGAGCACCAGCTCTGCTCCAGCACAGAAGGGAAACCTCAGCTTCCGCTCTGAAACTACACTGCCTCAAAAAACCCACACTATTTCTAGTGGCCAGCACCATGTCATGAGACTTGCAGCTCCCCTTGCTTCAGAGCAACTGAAATGCACATACAACAGAGGGGACCTGCTGGCTTTTACACTTGCCAGGTATGCCCTGGCCTTCAGAGCCCTTCTGAACCTGCTGTTCTCAGCAGGGAGAAGGGAGAGGAAGTCTCAAAGAAATTCATCCCACCGTAATTTGGTGTTTGTTCTTGTAAGAGAGGAAGGGATTCACTTTCTTCCCCTTCCCCCCAGCCATCTAGAAGGAACTGGGTGAGGGGGGTGGTATTTAAAAAGCAGAGGGGCAAAATCTACTGAAAGTAAAAGCTGGAAATGCATGAGAAAACAATGATGAAAAGCATAAAAGAACGCTTGGCTAGCTGTGGAACAGAACAGCTTAGGTCTGTTGAAACCTTGAGGTCTGTGATGGCAGAAAGGGTTGGGATTGACACAGCTGCCTGCTACATTAAGGATCCACTGGGGACAAAACAAACCCTGAAATAATAGACTGTTCTCTTTTGAAGCTGACCTCAGTGATAAAGATCAGGGTGATGTCTGTGACTCATGAGTAGGTGTTTGAGAGAGACCACGGGAGGCTGAGTCATAAGGAGTAGGACCATGTTTGTCCAGAAGTGCACAATAAGCCCTGCTGATAGGACCTATTCAAAAAGCAGAACACAATTTGCTTAGGCAGTGATATACATTCATTGGTCTCAGCTTTGTACAAACTCCAACTTCTTCAAAATATTTAGCAAGAAATAGCTGCAACAAAAAACCCAAAAGCTTAGTATTCAAGTTTATCAATATTCTCAAATATTGCAGAATTTGCTGGTGGTACTGTCCTAAAACAAGTCAGTAGGGTCTTGGGATTTTTTCTTAGTTTCCGAGTTTTCAATGTTAAATGCTTTCAGAGAGTTTGATTTGTCAAACTGGGCTGGGCACTTGCCTTCTGTCATTCCCCCCATCCTGAGAGATCTCAAGCTGCAGATCTGATATGCTACAAATCAGTTCTTAAAAATGCTTACCAATCATTAGATCTTCAAGAGGATGATTTAGAGGGAATTACTTTAACTAAATAGCAGAAATGCAAGAAAAGCAATAGGCAGCCTTGCTGCAAGTGCTGACTAGGAATAGCCATCCAAAACCAAGGACTCTTCTCCAAACAACAAGGCTTCAAGGAGAAGCAATGGACTCCACGGCCTAATTTAAAAACAGATTGAGCAAGCATGCATTTTTCACTGGCTAATGGGATAGAGGGAAGTTAGTCAGCAGCCTCATTAGTTTGTACTCCAACTTCAAATAAAAAGATTCCTACATGTCCAAAGAAAAGATTCTGTATTATGGATAATGCTGCCCTTACCCATGATGTTGTGATTATAGTTGCCAGAATCCTTGTTAACTGAGCAGGATTATTAATTAACATCTGGCTCGTTAATGCTGTGGAAGAGAACAGCATTGTCTTTGGCTGCAAAGAATAAGGAGCTAGGGCCCAGTTCTCTGCCTTCACAATGCAGAGGAACTGTACCAGCACCACTTCTGTACACATTTGCCTTTAGGAGGAGTACCCCAATAGGTGCTTCCGAAATTGGGGTGGAAGGGAAACCTGACAGACAGCACAGCATCAGAGTCAAGCATTCAATACCGACGGGATGGGTTGTTCAATACCTCGCTGGGTTTTTGGAGAGGAGCAGAATACAGACAGGAAGGCTCCTGCTCGAGTGGGAGGAAGGAGCCGGTCCCCTCGGCGTGCCGCTGCGTTGCTCAGCAAATGCCTCACTTGGGGTATTTGACAAACTGACACTCTGCACACTGAGTGTCGAACTCAGCTTGTCAAATACACGCAGTGCTGCACTGCAGCTCTCGGTGGGTGTCACAGAGGTCTTCGCTGGAGTGCCGTCCTGGGCAAATGGAGAGGGAAAGAAGGGCTGAAGCTGCTGTTAACTTCAGAGGCTTATCCAGTTAGCAAAAAACATCACTATCCCACCCGTATTTCCCCCTCCAATGCTTTTTCTTTGGGTGAGAGAGAACTACACAAGTAGACGCTGCCTTTTGCTGAGGAAAATGTCCGCTATATTAATTCAAAGGCTGAAGCTCTGTGGAGCTGAAAATGATGCTGACAGCTCCAGACTAACCTTCGGCCTTAGCTATACGGCTACATTGGTAGCTTGAAATATTGACAAAATGTCCATGCAAACACTCAGCCATGCCGTTTGGGTCCAATATCATGAAGACCAATGTCTCTCTAGGCACACAAAGTCTAGACAAAGACCCAGAGAACATATTGCAGGGGAGCAATTTTGCATTGGACAGAGATAAGGGGGCATGATAATTTAACAGACTTTTCACAGCTTTCATTTTTAACCTCCTAAATTTAAACAAGTTGTTCAGGCTTTTCACATTTAATTCCTTCTATCTGGGGCCGTGTGGTAGTTTTGCATTTAAGCGATGTGTCCAAGTGTCCTTGTATCGTAAGGTACTTCCGCTAAATGCCTAATTCTAGATATGTGAATATTTCAGTTGTAATCAGTCTGACAGATCCCAAAGAACATGGGATGGGTCCTCTGTATTTAACACAGGTTGGTGGCTCCATGCATGCCAAAGACAAAATTTCTATTGGCAGGAAGAGGCTCAGGGTTTTACCTCTTACTGTACCACCGATAGCTAAAATTGATTATTTTTACCTAGACCTAAGATCTGAAGAGGCACCTCTTCAAGCCTGTCTGAAAAAAAGGTACAACTCTGCCCATGGGCACACACGTAGGGGTTCATCGTTGACTCTGTTGGAGGCAAGGTCAGCCGCCAGCACTGACTCCAAGTCCAGTGCCATATGTGTTCACTTTTGAAAAAAAAAAAAAAAAAAAAAGCAGCCATAGCAGCCTCTTGTCCCTGCAAACTTCAGTGCCCATCTCTGCCTGCCAGCAGGAAGCTCCACTGTTAGGCAGGATCACTGTAAGGATTGTGATGCTAAATGAAAACCAAACCCGACATAGGGAAACAATGAACTTCTTCAGGATGAAGTGAAACTTTCTCTTCTGTCGTCAAACCAACCCCCTTCTGCTTCATTTCCAGCAGACAGAAAAAGCCTCTCCTGAAGTAAATGGAGCTTTCCACCTCCATACGCTGACATAATCCAGCCTTTAAGGGTGAACATACCCTACACACACACATGCTATTCTTTTGCACAAAGACCAGAAGATGCCATTGGTTCCCCTTTTCTCTTAACAAGAGTGTGCATTAAATGCAGAAATGCACTTAAAGAAAGTTAAATAACAAAACCTACACAAGAGAAGATATTGCGAAGTATTACTGTGCTCTGTGTCCTCCTCGGATGTTGACCGTTCAGAATTTCAGTCTAAAAACAGATTTAAAATTCTGATACCGTGCAATTCTCCCAGAAAAAAATTCATCATGGTCTCTAAACCACACCCATTCTGCATAAGACTATTTCAATGTCATTCATATTTGCTGCGGCCAGGCTCAGATTAGCCACGTTTTAAGCACGGTGTTTTCAGCTTCCTTCTGAGTCCCAATTTTAATTTCACATGACCAGCAGCAGCAGCGGTTTGTGAGAAAGCAGCTGTGCTATTTTTAGTATCAAAATGAAAAACTAAAATGAATATGTTAATTGTATTTTGGAAGGTAGACCATTAAAGACACAAAAGCAGAAATCAGCTGAAGTATATTAACAGCATCACACAGTGAGCAATTCATTAACCCTTTTCTATCGCTAACTTCTGGGACTCTATTTTATACAGGTGATCATAGGATCAGATCTAGTATGACACACGTAGAAATATACCTGGAAAGGGCAAGCTTTTCCATGTGAAAGCAGAAAATAAAAAATGGTAATGTCAAATACATATACTTTATACATGCTCCGAAGCCAGCAGCGGGTGAAATAAGATTTAACAGCAAGGGAACAGCTACAGCCTTAATGATAAAATCAGTTTCTAGACTGGGTTACTACAAAGGCTTTGCAATTTTTACATTCCCTCCACCCTCCACATCAGGCCTTTGGTGAGATGTAGATAGTGAACAGTTCTTTGTTCCGGCTCCTAATTCAGAATGAATTTCAACCATGGTAGATAAAAGAAGTATGTTGCAATGGATAAAAGAAGCATATATATTTCATGAGCATTAGAAAACAGTGTTAATAAGCTGATTTAAGATCAGCCTAGCAAAAGACATACTGGTTTAAGCACAATTATAACTGATCTCTGTTATTCCTCTCAAGCTCTTGCACCACTGTAGTGATACTCCCTGCAGTACGAAGCAGCCAGGCATGAGCCGTGGCAGAGGGGTGCCAAGCTGTCTTCAGGGACCTGGGCCTTCCCAGCATTTTGTCGCCCTTGTACAAACATTTTAACGTAGCCAAGGCTTTAGGATAACATTTCTTAATCCAAAATACTCTGATCTGGGGGTTTTAGCAACAGACCAGTCATGAAGACGCCTGTGTCAAGTCTGTCTGTCAGTGCAGTTGGTCAAATTACTCCCCTTCCACATTGAACTCTGCTGTACCATGAAAAGTCAAAGCTTTTTTAACAAGCTCTGAATGGTTTGCATACTTGTTGCTGATGTCAGTAAAGCAGGGATGCACTCGCTCTGCCTGAAAATTATTTTCAGTGAGAGTTAGACACCGCACACTAATGAGAGCACGGGGTAAAAGAGAAATGAACCTGTCGTCCCCAAAAGCACTCTCAGCCATATCAAAGTGTGATGGGGAGGCCACACAAAGAAAGACTGAGTGGGCTCTTCAGCAGGTATCAGTGACCAGAATTCCCTCAACTTCGTTGCTGATTTCTAACAGTGGAAGATCTGGCCTTGAGAGGGAGGCAGGGGGGTGGGGGGGAAGACAGCACTGCTGCTGCAATTGCAGCTGAAAATAATCCTCCATTGTGGCTTTCTGAGGGGAAAAACAGCCACTTGAAATGTTGCTGTGAGCGGCAGATAAGAGGAGGGTACACAGTGGAGATAACTCTATCAGCAGATGGGAATGGAGCTTGTTACCCCACCCCATTATGATAGTATCTGATCTGAATGGATTTGTCACTGTCAGAGCTTCTGGTTTCAAGCTGCAGCGGGTATTTCCAAGTAAAAGCTCAGTGTTATAAAACAGACTGAGCAATCAACTGCATACTCTGAGGGGAAAACAGAAAGAGTTCTTTTTCCTGCATTCTTCAGTCAGTCCCTTATCGGAGTCATAAAAAGCCTCGGCATTCCCCCTCCAAAAGCATGTCACCTCTCAGGTATTTTTACAGGGCTGTCAGAGTGCTCTGCAACTTGTAAGGAAAATAAATGAAAAGTAAAATGATTGGATAGTCTTGACTCTAAACCTAATAACAGCATGCATAAAAGTGTGGCTGTGTGGTTTTCACATGCTGAGTAGCAGTGCCCCAAGACGCAGGCTGCAGCCGTTTCACGACATGCACTTATTGTGCAGGATTTGAATGGGAATCAAGGCCATCTCTGTTTTCCACTTAGTGAAACCCAAATCGCAGCCTGGATTGAAAGCAAGAATCCCCACAGATCTACAGGCAACAGGGTCTGCTGAACCCCTGCCCATCAGTTACCTCGGGGCGTGCTTCTCCTAGGAGCTGGAAGCCTTCATTATAAAAAAGTCAAACTCAAATGAGGCTTTGCTCATGGCAGACTTCCACTGGATGCCGTAGGATCCTCCTGTGCTCCCAGCCCTGCAGCTGACACTGCTGGGAGCTTTGCCTGACAAATGTTGGACTATTTGGCTCAGTAAGGTCGATCTCATCTATCAGGCAGGCTCCAGCAAAGCCTGGAGCTGCAGCCCAAAGGGCTGCTTCATGGCAGGCAAGCAGGGCTTGTATAACCCAGCATACTTCTCTGTAGCATATCTGCTGACTTGGATGAGACAGTTAATGCAAAAACAGAGCAAGAGGCCAAATGGTGCAGGCAGTTAATTAATAACTCCTGCTCCTTGGCTGGCAGGTGCCAAAGCAGCTCCATGGCTGCCTGCTCTGCCGCAGGGAGAAACTCCAGGCTCAGGATGCTACTGCTGCCGACGAGGCCATGCTCTGCTTTCCAAGAGAGCTCACGTGGGCAAAGAGGGAGCCTTCTCAGTGGCATACAAATCACTTGTTCCCCAGCATGAGCAGGGCAACAGCAGCGCAGGGAAACAGCTTTTGTGACACCCTTGTCCCTGCCCTCATTCAAACCAGGAGGTGTCGGGCAGGAGGTGATGCCCTCTCCCTCTGGCTCTAGAGCAACTGGGAGGTCCCTTGCCACTTCACCCCGGGCTTCCAGCTGTCTTTAGGCTGCAGTTTACAGGACGGTGTGGTGAGCAGCTGCCCTGTCCTAAGGAAAGCTCCTGGAAACTGTGATCCAGCAAGTACAGCAGTTGTCCCAGCTTTGGAGAGGACCTAGGTGAGAGAGAGCCCCAAGTGCTCCAGTGAGGACTGTCCCCAGGCAACTGCGGGAAGCATAAAACCAGCCACGTGTTCCCACTGCCGCCACCCATGCTACCCTGTCATCCCAACAACCCTGCAGCCCTGCGTACACGGATATTTTTTTCCTTGCTTTTGTTATAAGACTAAAAGCAGCCCCTCCTTGCTCAGGCCAAGCTGGACACTCCCTCTGCCTAGCCCTGCTTTACAATAAACTTCTCCTCCATCTTGTCCTATGAGTCCCAACGTCCTCTTCAAATTTGCTCCAACAAGTGAAAAACATAATTCAGCACCTTCCCCACAGAGAAATATGCCCCGCTTCTAACAAGAAACCACACGGTTTCATACCTCATACCTCAACATCTCCCCCCACAAGCCCTCCCACTGCTGGTGCCTCAGCGTCACTGGTGGGCTCCCCCTGGCACCACTGACCGCTCACCTGCCTGGCCCTGTGCTCCCCTCCTGGGAGCAGCCAAACGCCACCCTCCCCTCTGTGCTGCGAGGAAACGCCAACGCCGCGCGGGTGCCCTTGTTTCGCACAGGCACACGGCTGGCGCTCGTGGAGCCGCCCCCCCTCCTGACACAGGGGTTCAGGTCCCGAATCCTGGGGAGGTTTTCCTGGAGTGCCCAGGAGAAAACCTGGCAGGCAGCCATTCGTGACAAAAACCTGCCCCGCAGGAGGGCCCGGAGGACAGGCCAACCCCACTGGGTGAACCTCCAGGAGCAGGTAGATGGGCTCTGGCAGCAGATGTGCTGCTGAGGCTGGGGATGTTCAAAAGGCCGATCCAGACTCCAAGCCTGGGCTGGCTGTACGGGACAGAAAAGCAAGGCACTGGCCGTGGTCTCAGCTGCCCTGCAGCTGGGGGCATGGAGCCCATCGCATGCGCAAGACGCCATTCCAACAGCCGGCAAACACTTCAGCGAGGAGGTTGAGGGTTTTGGCGATGGCTGCAGGAATGGCTCACAAGGCAGCAACCAGAAATGCTGCAACCGGTGCTCCATGGCTCACCCAAAAGCACCTGGGAAGGGCCCGATAAACACCCCATTACATGGAGACCACTGACCGCATGCCCTCCTGCAACCCCTGCACTCACCTGAGCACTGCAAGCCCCTGCCCCAGCACGCCGGACTCTGCCTCCATGGCTGCTCATGCCCCCAGCACCCAAGGGGAGGGAAGAGGGGTGCACGGTAAACCTTTGTTTGCTGTCCTGAGGCCATCAGGACAGCAAGAAAAGGAGCTGAAGAGCACGCTTGCACCCGGGTGGGACACCGTCTCTCCCTGGTAAAACCCTCCTCCGTCCCACAACTTCCCCTGCTCTTTGTGCGCTGTCTCATCTATGACTAATTTAGATCAAAATCTCCCTACTGCCAGCAACTCATCTGCAGCGTGTGTGTGCATGCGAGACGGGGGGAGCACGTGCACACGCATCCTGGTACCAAGTAGGGCTACCTACACATCACTATTGCTATTAATTGTAATTCATCCTCATCAATGAATCACGGTCCCCAGGGCAGCGCTCCCTGGCTGGGAACGGAGGCGTTCGCATCCCCTAACCTACGCTTACCAAAGTACACCCGGCCCAACACCACCGCTTTTCCCCCGAAGGTAAATACCGAAAAACTCTTCTGTCTCATGCAGACGCGCTCCCAACACCAAGGGGAGGCAGTCCAAACCTGAGCTGGCTTCAGTCCCCCCGAAGGTCGAGGCGTAACGTGGGGTGGGAGGACAGCTTTCTGTGTTGCCAAGATCACAGACACCCCGCGAATTTCAGTGTCCTGACCCCTGTGGTCCTCTGGGACCTCCCGGAGGAGAAACAGGACGTCACCCCCAAGGGACCAATCCTCCCCCATACCCAGCCACCCCTTCCGCCAGGCAGGATGGGGAGCTGGCACCTACCGTGCTGAGCCAGCCTGGCCCAAGGCAGGCAGGGCCAGCGGCATGGGGCCGGCACGGCGTGGGGCCGGCACGGCGTGGGGCCACGCAGGAGGAGCGCAGTGGGGGCACAGCCCAGGCACACAGCTCGTTTTTGAAGGGGCCGCTCCTCCTTCGAGAGGAAGCTGCGAATGGGGAAGATAAGGCTGAGGTTAGATAACAGGAAATGTCTGGATGTGAGTGACAACACGTCCAGGTTGTGAAAGCAACTCTCCCCATCCTGCCGCCGGGGTGCAAAGCTCACAAGTGGGGTGAGAGGTGGCTGGGGGAGGGCAAGCACCTTGCACCTTCACCCCATGCAACCATGTCACCTCAGCGGGCCCGGGCCACATGGAGCTGGTGGCCACTCTCCTCACACCGGAGCTGAAGGCCGCGCAGGGCAGGTCACCAGGGAAGCTGTGTGAGCGGCCGCACCGGCTGTCCCAAGTCCAGCCACCTCACAGCCGCCCGGCCCACAGCGGTCAGGCCCCACGCCCCTGGCTGTGGAGGACAGGAGGAGCCATGGGGAGGGCTGGGGAAGGCCGCGGTGCAGGGCCATGGAGGCAGAGACCACCAGAAAGGCTTTGGCTTGGGAGACAGCTCTGCCCAGAGGGATCTCTTACCCCTCTGGCTGCATAAGGAGCAGGGAAGCAGGGCTCTGCTCACAGGGGAGAGCTGACTCTCCAGCTCTTGCAGGCGATTTTGCTCCAAAAGGTTCCCTGCAAGGCTCATCTCCCTTTTGAAGACACGGTTGCGGGCTGCAATGCCTCTGTTCCCCAACACTTACACGGGCAGACAGGCTTCGCTTTCCCAGTCGCAGCGCCTGACGGAAGAGCCAGCGCTGGTCCTCCACTCCTGCCGCTGCCAGTCCCTCCGCACACCAGCCAGTGTCAGCCAAGGTCCCTGTCTCTGGAGCAGCTCGACATCCACAGCACCTGGGCAGAAAAGAAAACACCAGTGTTTTCTTTAGTTATAGCCAAAGCAAGTTCCGCTGTTTCTCACCTCCCTTCCTCTCCTGGACCACCTGCAATATGAGGTGCTCTCAGGCACACACCCCGTCACCTCTTAGTGCTATTTGCTTCTAACCTGGCTGGGAGCAAGACTAGTCAACGCAGCTCTGGAGACAGAGGCCAACGAGCTGCCTGTGCTCAAGCTAGCTGTACAACTAGCGATGCAGAAGCCAAACCGATTCAAGCAAAAGCAGGAATTTTAGAGAGACATTCCTAGTCTCTCTAGGCCAGTAAGGTGTATAGCATATTTTGTAAGGCCAGGACTCATTAAAAATACGTCACTCTGTCTGCATTATCCCAAGCATGTTTGCCATCAGCTAGCCATGCCAGTGTGATGGAGACTTTGGGATCCTTCTTGTAGGACCTGTTTTCTCACTCCCAGCACTTGGCTTCTGCCCTTCCTTTCCAGTTTTTGCCTCTCAGGTTTTCCTTTCCTGGCCCCCCCACTGCTCTCCAGCTCTGCAGCCAAACCGCATGGAGATCCTCTAGTGCTTGCTGCCAGGGCCCGCATTAACCCAGCAGCTTTCAGTTACGTTATCAGCATGCTTGGGCTACAGCCACATATTTTATTATGTTCCTGCAGCTCTGTCCAAACCCCTGATGTGGAAAACACTTACTTATGCCTCCGAGTAACTACGCACACTGAGCTCCCTGGGAGTGCTCACAAGCTACTCTGGAGCCTGCACACAGACACTAGTGAGGCCAACCTTCCTGCTAAAAGCAAAAGCTGGCCCTTGTGCCCGAGGGATAGTTAGATAATGAGGAATACAGTTACTGTCCAGTTCCTCTTTCATCTGCCTGTGTTCAAAAATATACAATAAAAGAGGAATGGAAAGGTCTGAGTGGTTTTGTTTTGTTTTTTACTTTGGTTTTAATTGGGGGAAAGAAGTAGGTTTTTTCATGTAGTTTGCGTAGTTTTTTTCCTAGGCTTTCTTTTTCACTCTCTCTTTCTCCTACTTGTACCCAAAAGGCTTTGAAATGGGTGAACTTCCAGGTCAAGGTCTATGGAAAGAAAAAAGGGCAGATGTTTTATTTCCATTCTTTGTGGGGATGCAGTGCAAAGAAAGTGCTGAAAAACAAAATGTTTGGTCACTCTCATTGGAACATAAGTCAGTGCTGAATTTAAAAAAGTCATGAGTGACTGAGAACGCCCAAAGCAAATACCAGTACATTTTGTAATTTCTGAAAGCTCAGACCTAAACTCAGATCCAAAATCCTCAATCCATATCCATCTCTAGCAGAGATCTTCCCAGTTATCTTCTCAAACAGAAGCAGTTAACTATGCATCGCCCTTCATTTTCTGCTAATTGAAGGGAAGATTTGAACTAATCACTCCTTTTTGCTAGTTTCTACACCAAGTTTGCAATACGATTGATAAAATACTGTGGCTTATTTCTGATCTTGCTCACATGTCATTTACATCTATGGGATTCCCTGCACTTTACTGGGAGGGACTAGTGCTGATGTACAGCAGTGTGGATCAGAATTGATTCAGGCCCCCAGGCAAAGAAACAAACAAACTCAGGACTACATATATATGCAAAATGTATAGACTATTCAAATGCTTTCATTAGGAAAACAAGAGCAGTGTCAACACATTCCTCCACAAATCAAATTGCCCTGAACGCACTGCAATGCTCAGAGCAAGATTGGTTTCATCTTCACAGCAAACATCCCCATACTGCTCTAAAGTTGACTGTCGAAATGCACTGCATTTGTTATTCAGGACGTCAGAGCAGTTAATGAAAATCGTCTTTTTTGGCCACTGCATCTCAAAAATGAATTGTGAAGAGCATTAAACCCAGATGCCCAAACGCAGGGTATTAAATCTGCAGATCAGCTGGTAGGTAAAAACAGCCCTCTGGCAAAGGGTGTGGATCCCTGGCCTCCAAACTGCAGACTCCTGCAGATCAGTTCCTTAGGATCTCAGGAGTTTAGGACACTCTTTAAAAGTCTGGTGATTTTGTTCTGCTCATTTTTGTGGCATCTGGCCACATCTAGTAGCAAGCCTTGCGAATCTGGGATCCGAGTCATGTCGAAAAATGCTCTTTGGATATTTCATGCTCCCCTTGGGTGGTTGCACAAATTATTATTGACTGTACATGTCCAGGGTAAGAAACAGACTAATAAAAAAACCCTGCCAAAAGAGTAATGAAACTGAATCAGCATGAAAAGAAGCAAGACCCTTGCACACTCAAGAAAAAGGCCTAAAGGCATGTCTGCAGACCTCCATTAGAAGCCGAGATTCTTCACTGTCGACCTGCATTGAATCCCTTGCCTGCGTCCCATGGCACTATCCAAACCAGCTAGATTAAAGCTTATTTATGTATACCAGCATGAGCTTCAGTCAACGAAGACTTTCTAGCAAACATGCCACCACAAGCCCGAGCCTCATTAACTGGGACAGCGGGAGATCAAGTGTCTCCCTCCAGCCAGGACACCCTGCTTTGCACTGCACCTAACTGCTGCACAGTCCTGTAGGCCAATACTGATGTCCAAGGTGGATGTTTCACAGTGAAGCTGATTTCCTCTATAGTTTGCAGATGTCACCACACTACCCCACTCTGTGCAACAGCCTTGAAATTGCACTCAACATTTCCTAATCAAGGTAATTTTTTCAGTACGTTTGCAGCATGCAGCTCTGTGGCTTGCTCTGGGAAGAGGAAGAAAGGAGGTAGAGAAGCTGGGGGGATTACAGACTGCCAAACACTGTCTCAGAGGTTTCTGCATACTGTTCCCCAAACCACAAAATTTTCTTGGAGAACAACTTGAAAAAAAAGTGGCTAAAATGAGTCACACAGTCCATTTGATTAGCATGCAGCAAGTTCTCTCGCATTGTAGTTTCAAGTTTTTGTACTTTTTACCTGTCACGGAGTGAGGCACGAAGGATTAGCAGGTCTGTACTGGACACAGACAAATTGGGGCTCATTCTACATCAGTGCTGTTCTGCACTCATCAATCCATACTGGCTTAGCCAAGGACAGGTGAATGCAGAGTTTGCTCCATTGGTCACCATACCTTCATAGAATGCCAGGAGATTTTTCCTTGGGACAGTTCATTGCACAAATACCTTCAAAGTTAATATGCCCCTTTTGATGAAGGAATTAAAGCTATATGTTACCAAGTCAGGCCTGATTCCAGTCATTGGTGAATGTCTTTCATTTCAATGTGCTCAGTCAACCCAGTTCTGCCATCCAGCAGCATCCGGAATCGAGGCCATCGATTTTGAAGCCACTGTATGAAGAGATGCAAATACACATTATTCATACATCAAACTGAGAAATACCAAACCACTCTCCCTCAGGTTCTCCTCCCAGGTGAAGAATACTATTTACTCCTGCATTGCCTAACTGTTTTAAGTATCATTTTCAAATTATTTTCCTCCATCCTGGAGAGCTTTCAGATTAAATCTCAAAGAGACGGTTGCTACCAGACTTTCTCCTGAGCTGTCTCTGTGAACAGCAGTTGCTGACTTGCCCCGCAGCACCGTGGCAGTGCCCCAGGCTCTAAGGAAGCCAGCAGCGAATCCTCCAGCAGTCGACTCTAAACACCACCATTGGCAATTTGTCCAGATGTTGCTGAACTCTGACACTTCTCAGCATTACAGGTGCTGTTTGGGCAAAGCTGAGGGGTCCAGTGTGAGCCTAGCATGAATGCACACAGGGGAAAAACAGTACAAAGAGGGTCTTTCACATGAGTGACCATAGCGGAGTGAGGGGAGGGAAGGAGGAAACGGGGAGACCAGGAGCAGCCCTGAGCCTTACATCTGGAAGCACTCATGGTGCTGGATTCTCCAGGGAGCAAGATGGGGTGAGTGTTGTCACGGTTCCTTCCCTCCAGAAGACAGTTGATGAAGCCGCAGCTTAGCTCTAGGCACTAAAAAAAAACAACCTACAACAATGCAGGAAAAAATGACAACTATTCCTTGAAGTCTGAGCTGTGCATGATGGAGGAACTCACTGGGGAGATCCTCCCACAACCGTGGCCTTTAACCCCTGCAGCTGGGCACTGGGGAGGAATGTCTTCAGACAGCAAGCTAGGTCAGAGACATTGCATCCTCACCACCAGTCTGCCTGTGGACGTAAGACTTCATCGCTAGTCTGCCTGCTTGCTCGTTCCTTCAGCAAAACACACACTTGGCTGAACCTTGCCTCACCGGCTAACCTGGGCTTTGAGTCGTGTGAACACCTTGTTTCCATTTCCATTCTTTACCTCATTCAGAAAAGAAAAAACAAATCAACACACCATGCGGACCTTCCAGTTTTGCTGTAAGTGATACTGCCCTCCCTTCCTGCCCCCTTTTCAGGGGGGTGCACAGCAGTGAGAGCCAGAGGCTGGACTCCAGCAAACGGAGGATGTTTCTGTTCGTGGTTGATTATGCGTTTGTCACTTTTATTTTAGACCTCTGGTTAAGAAAAAAAAAGAGAGCAAGAGAAAAAGACAGACACAAACCAGAAGGTTCAAAGCTGTTTTTCAGATGGACAGTGACAGATAAGAAAACCGCACTAACTGTCACAGCCATTGAATGACCCAAAAGACATCCTGTCCAGCATGCACTATTAATAATAATAGTATGCAATGAATAATAGTAGTGTTAATATTGTAATTCTAAAGAAGCAGAAAAATAGCACCAGCCAGAGGTCAAGTGGGTTCAGGTAGCTTGGGTTCATTCTTATTCCACCTTAATTAGTACATCTAGGTGTTTATATGAGTAGAGGAAAACCAGACTTCCTTTTGTTTTCCCCAAGTCTGCCGTCCCTGTTCAGTCGAGACCAGTTCTCTGTTCACAGGTGCTGAGTAAGAATCACAACCTTGCCTAGAGGTTTTGCCTCAAAATAAGCTCATATTGCAGCCATCTATCTCCTTAATTCCAGCACATCATTGAAAAATAAAGCCATATTTTCCCATATTTACTCCCTCAAGGACTACCTTTTCTCTTTCAGTAATCTTGTTATGTGGCTAGGCAAAGAGTAAAGTCTTACTCTGGGTGTAAAAGGTTGATAGACTTTCTCTCTTAAAGAAATTAGGAGCTATGGAGCTGCACTTTGTTCACTGCTGATGTCAATACAGTTACTCCATACACATATCCCTGAGAACACAATCTAGCTCTGGAATACTAGAAAGACAGCCATGGATTCACTTTTTTTTTTTCCCCATCAAAATTTTTAACAAGCATTTAAGTTGTCAAAAAGACAGGACTGTGCTGATTCTTCTTCACAGACAATGAAGGCAGAGAGTAATTGTGCTTCTGATGCTAATTGTTGTCTTTTACTGAACATGCTAAATTACTTTTCTCTGCATATTGCTTTCAGAAACCACATATTAGCCAAGTTTCTCCGCTGCAAGTTTCTGGAGATCTTATCAAATGAACATCCTGGGTACAAAGCACTGCTGATTACTACATGGCATAGCAAGCGAAGGCCTGTGTTGAACTCACACACTCTTGCTCTGCAACTACAGTCTCTGAACTATACCAAGCTCTCTCCTGCGTGGGAAGGCATCAGGAAAAGCAGCTTTCCAGAGTGGCCTTCTGAGGTGATGGCGGCAAAAGCAATTGGCAAAGTCAGGGAAGAAAAAGACATCAGGCCTTTCAAGTTCAGAGGTACCGCTTCTGAAAGGCTCCCGAGTCACAGATAACAGGAAACCAGGACTGCACTAGGGAGATACCAGTTGCCCTGTTCTTCCATTCTTCCCTTGGCATCTGCTGCTGGCAAACCCCAAGCGATAGGGTGCTGGCTTGGCTGGCCCCTTGCCTGATCCTGGGTAGATGTTCTGCTCTTCGGTTAAGCCTCAGAAACGACTGCAGAAACAACATGGGACCAACAGTACCAGGAATACCTATAATACCAAAATGCTGCGTTTATCAGTCCTGCGCTCCCACAGGCAGCCACCGCAGCGTCGTCAAGATGTTAGCATTTGCTGTTCTCAGACCCTTCGCTTGGGGCTTCCGGGGGGAGGCAGATGTGTAGCTTATCACTCGCCCCACTTTTAGCACACAGAGGGCATTTCAACACTGCTGCCTTTGCTTGCAGAGTCATTGTCATAGGGAAGTATGTGACCACTAGGCTCCAGCTTGCAGCTAGCATGCTGTGTTGCTCAACAGTGACAGTTGGGTTTACATCAGCCATCATCCTCTGTGGCAATGAAGTGCTTCCCCAAGACCAGAGCTGCTCTTCAGCTGCAGAAACCATTGTAACAGAACAAAAGGGCGTATTGCTGTACAACATACATCTGTCTCTCAGTCCATGAGGTGTCACGCGGCTGGGCCTCCCTGTAACCATTGCATCAAACCTCTCCTGTTTGGACACAGAGGATCTTTGCAGCCATTGTCCCCAAAAACCACCTGTCATAGCAGGATCAGCTGCTTCATCAGACACCTTCACAATGGGACAAGAAAAGCCCAGCCAAAGGTGTGTGGGCTAGTACAACTGCCAACAGGTTTTGTAAAAGTGGGAGCCCTGTTTTTCATAAGCGTTGCCTTGACTGCCTGCAATGTTTCTCACACTTTCCAAGAGGAAAAGTGTACTTTGAAAGAAGATCGCAGTCCTCATAACCTGGGCAGCCCTTTCTCTTCTTCTGAGACTCTTACGAGCGTATTCATTAAATCATATCGCTTCACGCTAGAGCTGAACTGAGACAGACCCACCAAACAGACCAGAATATCTCCAACACCGAGTATCTATTTCCAGCACATCTTCCCTCTTGTGATGGAGCTCAAGACATTCCAGGGAATTTTCCACTCCAGTGAAATTCCATCAGCACACCTCTTCCCACTTAATGCTTCACGTGATACTGCCTAGAGCAGGGATGCAGGCTGAAATGCCATCATGTAGTAATTGGGGATTTCTCCCCCTTTCCCAGAGCAGCTGAGTTGCTTGACATCCTTTACTCAGTCAGGTACGAATCAGAGACAACTTCAGGGAAGAGCATGTAAAAATAAGAAAGGGAAGAGGTTTTATTGAACCTGATGGCTTAATCTTATCCCAGGATGTGAATGCCAATGAGCTTTCAAAACCCTCAGTCTGAAGAGTTCAAATATATAAACATCTCCTTTCAAAGCAGCTTATGGAACATTGCACAAATCCAACAAGGCACATAAAAAGTGTATTTTAAGCAGCACCCCAGCCTTATCCAGACAGTGAACTTGCACTTGGCACCAAGAGAGACAAGAAATTGCCCATCAGAGCACATTGCCTGAGCAAGGTGTTAGTGTCAGAGCACCGATTAACCTGCTAAGCAGGTTAAAATGCCAGCGGGCAACCAGACCGGCCATCTATAGGCTGCCTGCATGGCAGATTGGAGGTCTTGATAGGGTCAGGGCTGTTCTCATGGCTTCCTGTCAAAGGTTGAGTAAATATCAATGTTGAATCTTAAAATTGGAGCAGACGGGGTAGCTTTGTCAGGCAGGGTGATTTTTCTAGGCAGGTACATTCCCAGCCTGAGGGGTAGGCTTTGCATATGTGGTGTTCTCAAGCAAGAACAAAGCTGCTCTTGCAGTGTTGTACAGGGGAAGCCTCAGTGTAGAGTTCAGCAGGGCCCAGAGACAGGCATGAATATCTTAAAAACTGTTCTGTTGTGTATCACTTCTATATGTTATATTAAGATTTTACCTAAGGATTTGCAACTTTTTAGTAGATACAAAGGCAAAGTTAGGGTGACTGATGCAAAGAAGGGGAGAGAAACACGGCAAGGAACACGCTTTGCACCAAAAGCCGCTGCTCTGTACTCCCGTTGCTCTCGCCTCCTCTAGGATTGCGTTTGCATTGTCCTCCTTCCCTCTCCACACCCAAACCAACCTGCTCCCTGCACATCCAGATAACGTAGCTGTTGAAGGGGTCCTCAACAGCCCGTCTTTAGCTGTGACCTTGCTCTTAGAGGTGGTCAGTGGAAGCCCTGAGGGAAAAGCACGACACTTAGCCAAGACTAGAGGGCATGGAGAGGCGGCCAGACCTGACCAGAGCCCACAGAACAGCTAAGGGAGGGAAGGCCCAAGGCAAGCATGTTCCTTGAAAGCTGGAGGAAGAATCTGAAATGAGCAGATCCTCTCCAAGGGCTCAGCCTCCGCGCCCAGCTCCTGCAAGGCCCTGTCTTGCTCAGTGTTATACCCGCGTGGCCGAGACAAATAGCTTCATTTGCAGGAGGAGAGAGACACCAGGCACAGCGAGGCTGCAGCCTCCCCTCGGGGCTGGAGAGCTGCAGCTCTGTTCAGGCGCCGGGCCGGGCTCCCCCCACCCCAAACAGGGGCCCGGGGCACAGCCCGTTTCCCCGCGCCCGGCGAGCTCGAAGGCCCAGAGGGCACCGACGCCCGCAGCGGCCGCGGNCCTCCCGCCGCCGGGTGTCGCTGCCGCTCCGCTCCCCGCGCCCGGGGCCGCCCGCCCGCTGCAGTGGCCTGGCCCGTTCGTGAGGTGTCCCGGCGCTCTGGCCGGGGCCGGCGGGGGTTTCCAGGCCTGGAAGGGTCCTGCCCCGCGGCCGCGCCCGTGCAAAGCGCGGCTGCCGAGGCCCGGGCCGCGGAGCAGGCCTCCGCGCTCAGGCCTGCCCGGCAAGCCTGCCGGAGGGCTCGCTGGCTGCCGTCGCCGCTTCCCCGATGGGCTGGCAGTTGGCAGAGACCCGATTTCCATGACGGGTGGTGCTGTGGAAGCGGCATGGGAACATTCTTCGCAATCCTAGTGTTACAGTCTCTCCAGGGAAAGAGCTGCTGCTCAGAAACATACAAGGAGGACTTTTCAGTCTGGGGGCTGGATTTTATTTTTAAAGTCCCTGTAAAAATAATGCAAATAAAGATTTGTGCTGGCTTGTGGGCCCAGAAGACGGAGTGGCGGAGGAGTAGCAGAGATTTTCCCAGGCAGCTTCGAGCAGTCCTGCTGAATAACTGCAAGTGAAGTAAAAGCAGCACCACTGAATTCTTTGCCCTGGGAATCGCCTTCCTACCAGCTAAAATGTGACTTTCAGTATCATTATGTCAGCTACAGCATTCTGCTAGGACCTGATTAAGAAAAGACAACAAAGGGTCTGCTAATTACAGTCATCTTAAGGGTCTTGGTTCTTGTCAACCTCCAAACCAAGCAATGATCAAAACTGTCACAGCTGCTGCCTGCCTCATCCCAGCACTTCTCCCTAAAGCACAACGTGCTTTCAGAGACCTGGGAGCATCTGTGAGCAGAGATGCTGGCAGCTGCCAGTGATGGGTCCGATGCCTGGTCACAGAGCACATTGTGTGTCTGCACAGGATTGCCTTCTTGCTGAGCACCCGTCACCTCGCTGAGCCACTGCACAGAGGCGAGCAGGGGTGACTTTCCCAGGCAGGCGGGCAGCAGCTGCCTCCTCAGCAGAAGAGTAGGGACACCAAGAAAGCAAACGCAGAAGTGGACTGTCTGTTCTTTTTGTACAGCACTGCCTCTGGTTCACGTTGACAGGAATAATGAATTGCTTTCCTTAGGGTTTGGAGACAGAGAAATTGGGAGGGCAGTAGGGGAAGAAACAGAAACATTTCTGCTTCTTCTAGAAAACAGGTAAATGCAGGCACTGCACCCAAGGAAAGTAAACAGGGGTGGTCTTGCCTTATCAGCTTCTTGCTTAAACCACCCCCCCCATGCTGCCACGTTTGCTGTCCCCTATGGCGTAAGGCCAGTGGGAAAGCCTCGCAGAGGTCCAACAGGGAGCATGCAAGGGAAAATACAGATTCCAGGAGGCCAGGGCTTTCTCCAACTCATTCTGCAGTCCTGTTTTCAGCCATGTCTGTTCTTAATTGCAATTTTAAGTGAAAATCTTTCTCTGAAGCCTGCAGCTGCCTGTCATACCCCAGATACTTAGAATACCTGCCCTGAACAGGACTGCAGCATCCTCTCCTGCACATCCCTCCTCCAAACCTCCATCTGTTATGCTACCTGATTGGAGGCAGGCAGTTTTAATTGACTTTAATACTATCACTGGACGGACACACAGTGTGGATTCATTATCATATTAGAGTTTACACCTTGAAAGCAGTGCCTTCCCCTTGCTCTTAGCAGTTCATCGGTCTTGTGTTTCAAACTCCTCAAGGCAGGGGTAGTATTTGTCACAATCATTGTGCTGAACTGTAATGCAATACAATCGTATTTATATATATATTTGTGTGAGAGGTCAGGGCCCGACTCTACCAGGGCCTATAAACAGACAGGGGAGAGGCAACCTCTGCCCCAGCGGACTTGCAGACTATGGAGCACAGACAAAACTGAGAAGGCAACAGTTACCATGAGTGAAGTACCGGGTGCCAGATCACATGGAGTGATCCTTGAGTTCAACCCCTGAACTGTTGATGACAGCCCCAGGCCTCCATGGCAAAGTACATCTTAAATATAGTGATGATTTTAAATTGCTCAGCTCTAATTAACACACCTAAAACTTATTATTCCTACTGTTGCCACATTCTGATGCCAGGCATCTAATTTAACTTCCCAAGCTAAGAGCCTAGCTCCCTTGCTAGGTACATCATTGATGTAGAACTGTAGATCCCATTTTGCCTAGGAGTGCCTCCAGAAGATGCACCATAACTGCTGCCTATCCAGAGTTGGCCTCTGGAAAGGCCTTTCCTCCTGCATGGACCACAGAGAGAGTCAAGACTTACAACTTTGGCTCCATTGGAGATGCCTGCCTTACATAGTATGACTACTCTCCTGATTCTTCTTTAAAAGATTCTAAACTGCCCATTTCATTTTGGGTGGCTCCTGTTTGGGCCCCTTTGGAAGGTCATGCAAAACTTCTCTGGAATTGTACTTTATGTGACTTCCAAAGGTGGTCTATACTCCCCATCATTGCCTTAATGGAAGACATGTAAAGGGAATCCCTGTATGATTTTTGCACCCCAAGACCTAGAGATGCACACACGACCTTCCCAACTTACATGATGGGTCAGAGGCAAGTGACAGCAAATAGACAGTCTTCACAAGGACAGGTACAGGATCCACTCTGCGGTGGCAAAGCAGACTTCCAGCACACAGCAACAGGGCAGCTTTGACTGTCAAGACACAGAAATCAGCTCTACCATCTTTCCCTCATTGGCATAGCTTTGCATCCTTCAGCCTGATCCTCACAAAGGTCCTTCTCACTATCTGGCAGTTACAGTCCCACAAGTTTTGCAGGTGTTTCCAGTTGGGATGAGCACTGTAACAAGTTTTATGCTACTAATGCCTCAAGACAGGGAAAACTTGAAGAACAAAAGGGATAAGTGAGCAAAAGACCACGGCAGGCAGCCAGCACTGGGCATGCGGATGAAGCATCAGCCGCGCTGCGAGTGAGTACTCACCACTGGAATGTCCCGCAGGAAAGGGGCCGGTGGCAGCATGGGGGCGAGAGGATGTGAAACGAGGTGAGGAACCGAGCTGACCTGCAAGCGGCTCACATCCTGAGGGAGAGGAGCCAGCCCTAAGGAGAGCAGCGCTAGCAGCTGGCTCTATAAATAAGTGCAGACAGGTGGGTTTGGCTGGGCTGTGGAGCGTGATGGCAGCTGCAAATCAGAGCAGGGCAGGGGCAAAAAAAGAGACGGTATTGCTCTGCAAGGGCACCTGAGCTGAATCATCAAGAGTATCTGCACTTCACAGTGGGCATCAGAGTTCCCATGAGTATGTGGGGAGGGAGAGCAAAGGATAATGCAGACGAAATGGCAGTGCCTGTTCCGTAGCTGCACGGCCGTGCCGATGCGCCTCGCTCCTGCAGCAGACCTGGAGCTCCCCTCCTGATCTGTGCGGGGCTCTGGCTCCCATTCCTGGGGTCCCACAAGCTTTCCTGCTCACAGCTACCCAGAGGTCCTTCATCCCCTCTGAGCAGCTCCCAAGTCACACTGTCAATGGTGCAATTTGTCAACGAAAACATGTTTTGCAATGTCATTTTCTCAGGGACTGAAACGTTTTGTTTCTTTATTCAGGGCCACACTTTTTCACTTTAACCAATCTCTGGGAGATCAATAAAAATATATATGCATACTGAGCGGGGCATGGTCCTCCTCAAATTTCCTTTCATTTATTTGATAAAGTGAAAGGGTTCTCCAGTTTCTTTCCATACGTAACATTTTTTACTTGCAAAAACATGGGAAGGATAAAATAAATGCATATTTCAGATACTTTTTTTATTTCAGCTATTGGTTCTTAGCATTTTGCATCATGTTCCCATGAGAAAAACAAAAAACATTTCTTACTTCACATGACCTGAGAGTTTGGGGTTTTTTTGTCTTTTAAACTTTTTCTCACTTTATACAGACACACACACAGTGTGACCGTAGCTTGAAAGCAAGTTTGTCTTCCCCTATTTTTTTACTTCACATAAAAAAGATTGGAAGCATTTTACTTCTGACAAAATCCTGGCTTTAGCATCTCTCTTGAGTTTGCCACACGCTGAAAACTTTTGACCAGTTAGATTGTACCTCCCCTAGACCTGCCACTTCTGGTGGGGACCTGCTAGGCAGAACCGGCCTTCGGCCTCAGTGCTAACGTGTAGCTCTCCTCTCCCTCCCTCTGTGCAGCACAGCAGAGAGAGACGCAGGGGCTGGGGCAGCGCAGATGGAGGCAGATGCTGTGTCTGAAAGGGGGCTTGAGTCCTCCAGGGCCCGAGAAGCCAGAGACAGGGCAGGAGCTGTGGCGGCCATGGGAGCTGCTGCCAGGGCGGCTGGGGCAGCCCTGCCAGCGCTGCCCAGAGCCCAACCTGCTGCCACTGCCAGCAAGCTTTTTCTCCCACCTGTCCAGTTAGAAAAGAGGTCACGGAGACCACCGTGGTGAAAACTCTTTCTGGCAGGGAGAACTTGAAAGACAAACACCCCTAAAACCTTCTGCATTTCAGCTGTGGGCCTGATTTAAATGTGTTCGCAAAAGAGTCCAATAAGGTGCAGTAAAGGCTGCAATGGCACAACGGGACTGCTTCCCATTTTCTTTCATTCTTGGCTGGCCCTTATCAGGCTTTAAAGGACGGTTTTTCTTCCAAAAGAAATGCTTCCTCCCTCCTAACCTGCAGCCCATAGCATGGCGCAGCAGTGTCCCGGGGGAGCCCTGGGCCGCACAGGGCCAAGCAGGCAGCCTGGGTGCCCTCAGCTGGAGGTGACCCAGCCGGCGCAGCCCGGCACCGGCAGGCGGGAGGCGATGTGCCGGCCACCCCGATTCACAGCCCAGAGAAGAGGAGGGGGAGGCAGCACCTCCCCACCCAGCAGCACCCCGACTCACAGCCCGGAGAGGAGGAGGGGAAGGCAGCACCCCCACCCAGCAGGCCCACGCCTCCACAGCACAGGGCTGCTTGCACACAGCAGGGCACAGCCCTTCCCCATCACAGTGCTTTCACCAGGACCAAACTCCGTTTCTGTGAGGAGCACCCAGCTCTGCTGACAACACTGAACAGAACAGGCCATTCCCTGAGCCCTGGGGTCAAACAGCATGGATTTGGCTGTGTCCACGTTATGAAGCTCTTAGTGCTTGGTCTCCAGCATGTGGAGGCCCTGTGGTCCTGAGGCATAAGCCTTAATTTTTCGTGTGGTTTTCTTTCAGTTCAAAGCACATGAAAGAACACACACCCTGTGCTGCAATCCATCAGAGCAGTGTTTTCATAGCACGAAACGGTATGCTTGCCCATGCTGCCTATTGGCAATGGTTCCTGATTTATGATATTGTCCAAACAAAGTTCAGGCATCATTTTGGAGAGTATTATTAGAAGAGGCTGAAATAGTGCCAGGGTGTGAGCTAATAATTAAGCAGGACAGATGATCACTGGTCCAGTGCTTAAGCTCTCAAGCTGGCAATGTTTTGTTCAGCAGCGTAGACATAGCCTGGGAATCAACTGAAACTGGAGGGACGTGATCAGGGAAGTATGTAGTTTATACACTGCTCTGCCAACTGGGACATCCCAGAGCATCAGGAAACCTTGGGCTTTCTTCTTTTTCAGTGACCATCAGCTGCTATACCATGATTCAAGCACTGTAATATTTATATCCTTGTCTAAAGCATCACAAAATTAGTTCTACTATGAAGGTGGTTTTGCTACAAAAGAGCAAGAACATGAGTGATAAAGTATTGCACACTGTGTGAGGGGTTCAGGCGGGAATGGCATGTGGTGGACGTGCTAGGTCTGTGCAGCGAGCAGAGCATTGCCACCCGGAGAGCAGGAGGAGGCTTTTCTCCAAGGAGAGTGACAGCATTCGAGCATCGGTGGTGCCATGCTCAGGTATTGTGGATACTAAAGCGACTGGGGTGAGGGCTGCGTGCAATGATGAAGGTTTTGAAGGGCTGCCTTTGTTGTTCTTCTTCAAATGCCCAGTAAGCTACTTTACTCCCACTATTAGTAGGGAACAGAAATACCACAGGAGCAGTACTGGGATTGGGAAGGAATCATTGCTGATTATTCCTAAAATCCAGGGTGGTCCACACTTGGTGGAAAAGTAGTTAAAGACATTTCAGGGTCATTAAGCTAAAAGAAAAATCATTTAAGAACAAAGACTTTTAATGTGTTTTGAAGGACATTAGAATCTTTTAAACAGCTCATTTTCTTTTCTTGAGTGCAGCAGGAATTACTCATAGTCAGTAATGTATTCAGTACAGTCCANCTCCCCCCCCCCCCCCCCCCCCCCATTTTCTCTATTTGACTCACTATTTAAAACTATTTGCTTGTTCCAGTCTGAGACCACATCCTCCATGTGCAGTCACTTTGCAGGCAGCTCCCAGCTCAGATGCACTGGTCAGAACCTGACCTTCCCGGTGAATACACCTGGCTCACAGGAGGTGAGTCTGTTCCCAATGAGATGGCCATTACCAAGGGACTGCCTTTTCTGCTGACATTCCCTAATTTATTATTTGTTCTCAGGAAGCTTTGACATTAGTTCATGTTTTCCAAGATATTTCTACCAGTCGGTTCATCCAGGGACTGTTCATGGAAAGTGAGGGCAGAAGAAAATCAAACTCCATTTTATTTTCAAAAAGGGAGACTACAAAGACATGTCTGCCCTCTCTGGCATCTGTTTCAAGCCTCACATCTGGGGTGGGAAGATTCATACACGTGGAAAGGCACTTTGGCCCAGCATAAGTTGGTTCCCTGCAGCACATTCCCGAGCTGCTTACCGAGCCCAGATTAAGATGATTTAAGTGGCAGGGGTTCCATCCCCTCACCTTGGGAAATGCTGCCAAGGTTTTACAGATCTTGCTGCTAGGACATTTTTCTAACCGGGTTTCAATCTTAAATGTCCTTTTGCACAGTTTCATCCCGGTGGTTTCAGATACAGGCTAAAATTAAAAAGAACGACATGAAATGAAGCCAAGGGAAATGCATTAAGTCATGTTTGCAGAGCACATTGAGAGAACAGGACAAAATGTCCTTGGGAGGACAAAGAAATTGGTTGTTAATAATATATCTCATGGTGCAGACACCAAAGAAGTTTTACAACCTCTGTGAAGCCAATGTGCGTTAACCTTACAGTGCAGACCTGCGAAGTGAGCATAGGGATCAAGGTAGCTCAAGGTACGAGATTACAGGGTGTGTGTCTAGATCTTGTGAAGCACCGAGCAGCCCTGAGTCCTGCCACCGCACAGTCAGGTCTTCTCCAGCGCTGGGCACCTACACGGGAATCTTCTGGACCTGCTGGTTTACTGGATGTGCACAGCAAGCAGGTAACTTTTAGGAGCAGGGTTCAAACTCAAGAAAAGTGCATTGATCTGACTCTTAAGTATCTGACAAACCTTGTTTAATTGTATGAGAGTTAAACATCATAGAGGGAATTGTAGTGGTCACTTCACTGAAAATGGATTACTATTCTAAAACCTGGGTAGAAGATCTGAGTCTAGCAACCTCTGACAGTAGCTGTGATTGTCCCATATACATTTGGCAAACAAAAGAGAGTCTTAAACTGATTTAATCTTTCATGCTTTTTGTAATAATCAAGTTCAGATGAGAGTCATGCTGTGGATAGAAGGAACAGTCCAGGTCAGCAGACCCCAGTATCCATCAGGAGAGAGAGATAAGAAGATGGATGAAGAGGAGAGATTTGACCAGGGTGATGAAAGATGACAAAAAAGCGAATGCCAAAACTCAACAAGGACAAATTAAACAAAGCAGGGATTTCTCAGCGAGTGGAGCAGCAGCAAAGCAAAGTCTAAACATGCTGGGACATTGGGCCAGTCCTGAACCCCGAACCATCTGAATCACTGCCAATGGTTTTCCTTTGCAGCTTCAGCTGCCAAGGGGGAAGAATTGGGCAGCAGTTGCAGATGAGGAGATCCAGATATCCTCACAGCAGGTACAGCACAGATGGCTACAAGCTCAGTATCTTTTAGGTAACGCATTGGAGTCCTAATGGCAGCAACATGTACAACAAATTAGGTCACCAGGACTAATATTATTACAACAAATTCCACAGGAATTAATCATGTTTGAGCCATAATGATAACAATGTTGGTTAGCGAATTCTCTCTCAAGCCTCCCATCCCTCTGGCACGTGCTTGTAGGCCAGTTTCTTGGGATGGGGCATGGACTGTTTTCTTTCAAAAGAAAGAAGGCTTTTCTTTCAAAAGAAGCAGACTCATTTAGTCTGATTGAGGTTTATTCTCAGGTCAGGTTTTTGTAGTGTAAGCCATTCCAAAACTGCAGTATGGTATATTTTTGTAAGGTTTTGTGTTGGGTTTTTTTTCTCTTCTATGCAAAATACTGTCAGGACCCTGGGAAAGTTCCCCCACCAGCCTTCTGGCTTTGAGATAAATGTAATCTCTTTATAAAAAAACACACTTACATAGCTTACACCAGCCTAGTGCTGGATGTAGTGTTCGCCATAAATCACACTACTTCACTCCCATACCAAGTCTAAAACACAATGAAAGAAACATCTTGGTGAATGTCCATCTTAATTTTTGTTCTTTAACAGCAGGATACTCAAGTGAAAGGTTTTTATTAGTTCTCGCACCAAAAAAAACTTGTGAGATCTCCAGATGAAGGTTTTCCTGAATTGATATACCACATAGATCAACATATATCAATAAACAGAAACTCTTATGACCGTGAGAGGGAAAACCCATGCAGGCAGAGATGCTCGTGTGCGCGTGTGTGAGATCGGTAGGTCTGGTAACGGCGCTGACTTCCAGCGCGCCCATCCTCCCTGATGCTGGATGGCTGACAGGCTTTTACCAAAGGAAATGAGAGAAATAAAATAAAGAGAAAGAGAACTTTGACCAAACTCCTGGAAATCAGAGCAGTTGTTAGCTGAATCGTACATCACAATGAAGGTTAAAGTCAGGTTAGTGGCAGTGGGTTATCCATGGGCTATTTTTCTCAATCTGGTCATCCCAGAATAGCTGCTGTGCTTCAGTTTCCAATACAAAAGCTGTCTCTGTTGCTCACATGTAGTAAGCAGGAAACCAGCAGGAAAGAGTGAAGATTCCACAAAAATTCAGCCTTTTCCTGTATTACTGGCTGTGCTGATGCTTCCCCTGCTCAGCTCTTGTTTGACTCCTGGGCACCCATCCAGATTCACCCTCTGGCAGGAGACAAAAAGTGCCGTTCATAGACTGAAAATTGGAGCTTCAGTCTTGAGACACCATTTGGCTGACAGATGTTTCTGCTCATCTGTCTCCATCATTATTTTTTTCTCGTACTAAGTCCTATCCTAGGAAGTGTGTCGCACTAGTGCAAAGCAGGGAGGGGAAAAACCCACAAAAAATAAAATCATTTTAAAAGCCTTGGGACATGAATTCTTAATCAAACACCATAGGTCTGATTGTGCCTGGAGGGGTGCGCCTGCACCTCTGGGTCTGGGTGGGAGTCTGCCTGCAATGAATATTTCATGCAAATCAAAGGGCAGATGTTACACAACGTCTCTCAACTTCCACTTCACAGAACAGGGAGCGTCAGCAGTCCAACGGTTCGCAAAAATATCTTACAAAATTTGCAAAGCTGAGCCCCAGTCCTGCTGGGGGATACCTCTGTCTGTGCAGAGCTTGTCGCCGGTGTCAAGGCCTTTGACATCCCTCTTAATGAGGGCTGTGTTAGAGCAGAAGGTCAGTAAAGTATTGGGTGAAGGCCAGTAAAGTATTGGGTAAAGCTCAGGAGGAATTCTGCTTTCTTAATTCCTTGAGAGGATCAGATCTCATCCTATTTTTGCCCCCTTCAGTGAGTCCCCGATGGATTAAACTAGCCCATAAAAAGGGAGCACAAAGCTCAGTATGTTTTGTCTTTTGAAACCACCTTCACACACACCCTCACAAAACCACCTTACACCCTGACAGCTCTTTGGCTGCTTTTCTGCACCCAGTGATGGATGTTAGCACCCATCCTCTTGCTGGCTGTGTCCCCTGTCCTCCACTGCTTCTCTTCTCCCTGCTCTAACCTCCTGGAGGAAAGACTGGCCATCACTGCTGTGGTAAAGGGAGCTACGTGCGAGGGATGCGAAATATCTCCTGAAGCTGTGCTTGTAAAGAAGCTAAGGAACAAAGGTGGTGTGTTGATAGTGAAGGTGTATCCCTTGCAATCC
This sequence comes from Balaeniceps rex, assembly GCA_013401315.1. Taxonomy (NCBI): domain Eukaryota; kingdom Metazoa; phylum Chordata; class Aves; order Pelecaniformes; family Balaenicipitidae; genus Balaeniceps; species Balaeniceps rex. Next base: position 180,458 of record VYZW01007557.1, on the reverse strand, counting down.
TGTGCTGAGATGAGCATATCAGCAAGTGATATTTTACTTCCTCCAGAAGACTTTTGACTGCAGCTACAGCTTTGATGCAGTCCATCATCTGCTCAAGGCAAGCCGAAGTCAGCATAATCAGCCAATATCTGCTCGACTGATTATATAAAATAGATAAGTGTTTGTCAGGCCCTCCTCTGCTGCACAGGTATAACCATGTACCTCTGCTACAGCTAAGCAGAAGCAGAAGTAAAGCAAGAGAGAGTGGCTTAGGATACAGAGTCACCTTCATCGAGGGGTACTAAAAGCTTGGAAGGTAAGCAGGTCCTCTGAGCCTTTGATACTGAGTAAATTCAGGAGCAGGTTAGGTAAGTGCGATTGCTCATCACAGCAAGCAGTGCACACTATTTCATTGTTTAGAATAAAAGATAATTCATGAAGAGCTCTACTATAGCTCTGCCTTCTGTGAGAGGTGTACTGTTTTACTTTTTTGTGCATGACTGGCTTTTCTATGAGAGACATGGGGCTAGTCTTGACCAGGGCAGGAAAGGGTGTTGAATGTGTTTGGATGGAGCAAGGCATGAAAATGAAGGGTTGTAGTTTGCCAAGCCATATTTTCAGGCCCTGAGAACCTCCTCCAGATCTCATGGTCCCCCCCATAGTTCTGACACACACCAAGGCCTGAAGCTCTGCAAAGGGCACTGGGATATGTAGGGCTTCTCAAGACAAAGTGAATACTTTGAGCTGTTATTTTTCTTCTTTCCTCCCCAAACAGCCAGTGGCACAGGATGGGGGTCCTCCAACTTCTGCAGGATCAAGATAATTTTCACTGGCATTTCAAAACAATGCCTTTTAAGGAGAAGAAACCCATGCCAGCAAGTTGTGTACATGCATCAGCCACCCAAGAGCCTGAAATGGTTTCCACTGTGCAGATCTACAAAGCCACTGTGGAGCTGTCACAGAAGGTAATGCTAGCAAGCCTGGGGCAATGAGAGCAGAAACCCGGCAGAGCTCACTGACACCTAAGTTTTACCTTAACCCTACACAAATCCATGTCTTTGGACGTGTGAGTGGTGCCACTATCCAGCTCCGTGTAATGCACCCACTGCAAAAAACAGGCGAGATGTGGGAGGGGCATCTTCACTCTTTTGCAAAGGTTTAACGATCTAAATAAAGTGTGAGGAAAGAAGGAAAAGAGATGTCTGCATCTGCAGGGCGATGTTGGTGCTGCGCTATGCCTGCGACCCACCGAGGTCCTCTCTCCCCTCCAGGTCCCCAGCGAGCCTCCCCGCCGGGCTGTGACAGGCATGCACCGATGCAAACAGCACATTTTCTTAGAGCTGGTAGAACTGTAGCCCCTCACACAAACGGCCAGAAATGTTGGATTTTGCTACAGTTCCCAAGGTGAGCATGGCGATTCAAATGAATGGAGAGGGTGACAGAGACAGGGGTCACCTCTCCCTCCTGCCGGGGTGCTGGGGGGGCTTCCCCCAGCTCCCCTCTGCCCTTGCAGCAAACCCTGTGAGGGCCAGACCCGGAAGGCACTGGGGACCTGAAGCAGGGTCGAAGCAAAGCGAGGATGGTTTTGTCTCTTGGAGGCCCCCTGAGCACACATCTCTGCCTGGATGAAGAGGGGAAAGGGAAGAGGAAGGAGGGAGAGCCTAGGACAGTGCACAGTCCCCAGCAGCCCCACGAGGTTTCAGACCACGCTACCGCTGGGCTGCGTGCAGACTCCATACCAGGATCCTGCACAGGGGAAGAAGATGAGCAGTGGAAACAGGAAAAATTCACAGCAGCAAATTCCCCTGGTCTGGGACAAGGAAATTGCTCTATTTAAGACTTGTCATTTATTTTTAACATGGGCTCTTGGACTCACGCACTGTTGTTACAGATCTTACAAAAGGAGGGCGGAGGGGTTTCCTTGCAGCAAGGCGTCTGTGTCGCACTGTGCACAGGATGGGCTTGGGAGGTTTCTGATTCCAGGAATGTGACTTTTTATAGATCCTAATCCAGGAAATAAAATTATGTGGCTGACTTCTACACTGAGATACACACCATGCAGCCCTTGCACACTAGGCAAAGAGTAACCAGAGAAGCACAGCAACAGCACAGGCACAAACTTGGAGATATGAAGACTGGAGAGAAATTATAGACTTTGCTTGGAAGTCTACAGCTGAGAAGAATATGAAAATTGTGTAAAAAGGACATTAAGCTAACTAGTAACCTAACAAGTAAAACATCCTTATAGTGAGATACAAGCTCACAAGAGAAATAGCAAAAGCCTTTGTATTTTAGCTGTGCAATTTTTACAACACTGCAACCCCTAATAATTCTTAAATCCATCTCTCAGGCCTTTCAACCCTATGCTAGATAAACCCCTGGAGCATATTCTTAGAGGATACTGTACTTGTACTAAAACTGATTAAAAGACGAACAGAGGCAAAAAGCTGAAAATACAAGTGTAGCGCACAATTTTTTTCAGGATTGGAAATGGTGGCCTTAGAGGAGTGATACCTGCTTGTGCTCATACACACACACGTGCCCAGCATGAAGGGAAAACATATAAAAAGACAAAAACAGTGCAAAAGGCTTTAGATTAGTCTGGGTTGGCCACACGGCTCCACTGCACTTTCTCTTGAGCTTATATGCAAACTGTTGAAGCAGCTTATCAACTTTAATATGCTCAGGGAGTTTGACAAAGTCAGACCGCTCTAATCATCGCCCTCTTTCAGCCCACTTTAATGATGAGTTAATTGCCCATGATGAGACTTTGATTTTCTTGGAATGCCTTAGCTCTTTGTAATTTTCAGGTTCTGGCTTATTCACAGGCATTTTCATGAATAACTGCAGTCCTTCTTGAGTAATAAAGGAAGACAGTCCCACAAGGGAAATTGAGCTACATATTTTCTCCGTGTGCATGAGGAACCTGTCAATTTTCTTCTTTCAGCCTTTAACCAGGTTTCATCTGCCCCTGTGGAAGTCAATCCAACAAGGCCAACACCCTTTTTCTCTCCAAACTGTACCTCTACATGGGGTTTTTTACTCAAGCAATGATGTAGCTGAAAAGAAAATAATCGTGGAGCCAACAGTTTTCAACACTGAGCAAAGCCTGTGCTGCTGCTGGAATCTAAATTGGACAGCTTTGGGGCTTTGCAGCAAGGACTTTTAAAATTAGGAATGTGTAAAGACTTTCCTGTGGTTTGAAACACGGGCAGCATTCCATAAATGCATCACAGAAATTAAATATAGAAAAGACCTGCTTGATAGGTCTAATCCATTTTGCTTGGATAGCACAGAATTGGTTCCTATGGGAGAGTTTGCATTGTTTGCTTGAGAAAAGTTTAAAATTTCCTAGGTGATGAAACTTCTACCAATTCTTTTCAGGAAACAATTAAGAGCCAAACACATCTCAGTGTCAAGAAATTTTACTGAGATTCCTCCTACTTTTTTTTTTTTTTTTTTGCAACATACAGCTCCTAGATATGTCCTGCTGGACTGTTATAAATAATTTCTTTTCCACCTGAGTGCTTACACTTTCAAATTTTTCTGGTGTGCTGCATGAACTAGGCAGAGGACAGGATTATACATATTGTGATCTCCCAGTTCAAGCCTTTTTTATTCCTTCACATAAACTTTTCCCTTAAAATCCCCAATCGGCAAATTTTTCTTTTCTAGATCCTCCCTGGCTAGATCACTGCTTTTTCAGCAAAATGGTGAAATGGATGGATGCAAGTCTCACAAGCACAGGACACAGCATACTGCATTCAGCATTTTGCTTTCCTTAGAATGAGTGTGCTGCAGGAGTTTTTCACAGGCTGTAATACCCTATATGTTCCTGAGCTGTCAGTCATTTTGACATTTGTTTTATCTTTGACCACAAGTACAGGTTTTAGTATTGGAAAGTATGCCAAGGCTTTAGCACACAGAGCACAAGCTCCTCTTCAGTACTTGTTCTGTTCAAGTTCAATGCATAATGTAGTTCTCATCTTGGTGTTTGTGGAAAGCTTACTCATGGCATCTAGCCACTCTTTAATTTGGCACGGTGGATAAAAGTTAGCACTGTAGCTCTGGAACGAGGTGTGTTTGCAGAAGTGCTGGGTCTGGATCTAGAAACGGAGCAGCAGAGACCCGAGACAACAATACCGCTGACCAGAACCACGCTCATCGGTGGGGCTCATGGCTGAGATAGCGTGGCACCACTGAAACACAGCTCTGCGAGCCGTCAGGACTGCAGTCGGAGCACGGATGCGTTAAGAACGGCTCTGGTGGAGAAAGGCTCTGGTGGAGAGCACTTGGAAGTTTTTACCTTTCAGGGGAAGACTTTCTGAGACCTCAAAGACACTCTCATTGTCTTCTTTCTCAAGACAGGGCACTCGTCCAGCTTCTCACTTGTACAATGCAGACTGAGATGTACTCCATTCTTTGTTAAGTGCTGTGACCTGCAAATGAAAAGTGCTATTTAATTTGGAAAATCAAGTACTATTTGCATGTATGCAAATAAAATGCAAAAATGCTACTTCTGAGAAAATAATTTTAAGATTAAAAACACCACTAAAGGAAGTCTATTGCCTTTTGTTCCCTCGCCAAACACGAGTGGAACAGTGAAAGTGATTATTCAGTTCCACTCGGGTCTGCTGCTGCTGCGTCTGACGATGGGTGCTAAAATGCTCTACAGTGAAGTTAGATGAATTTGCCTGATGGGGGCAGTTTTTATATCTTCTGAGAATAAACTTTGCCCTCTCCAAATTATTCATGTCTGGCATCCCCTTCCATGGACAGTTTGCAGGAAGGAACAAACAGGAATAAAGCAGGACTCATGGGACTGCAGCTCAGTGCAGCCCTGACACCCAAATATTCAGGTGCATGAGAAGTGATAAACAAGCCCAAGACTGACTGCAGACAAGAAAATATATATTGAGTCTGGGTTTCTGGGGGGGTTTTTTTGCACATTTTCTGTGCCCTCTTTACTGATTTGTTTAGCCTAACATATCTTTATTATGTGTACAGGAGAATCTGAGGCTTCTCTGGGAGGATTCACGTCACTTCACTAGAAGTTTATAAACATTTCGACAGTTCTCATACCATTAAGGTTGTTTTTATATTCATACAGTGAACCACACTTGTATGTACTTCCAAGTGCTAAAGATTTATTCATTCTCCTTTGCACTTCCTAGAAATACAGTAGCAATTCCTAATCTGGCCAGATCGCTTTGGGCTCTGGAACAAAGTTTTTCTCTTTCACAGAGATGTTAAAACTGGATCAACGCTAATCTGGAAACCCATATGCTCAACTTCTACCTTGATCTGTCAGCATAAGCCTTTCCATCAGGAAGACAGTCCAAAATCATGGCTGCCATTGCATTCCCTCATTTCTGAGGGTTTTTTATTATCCTTTTCTGTTTATTTATGTTTCTGATGAATGGAATCATAGTGGAAAATGATTGATTCAACTGGAGAAGATGCTGTAGCCTCTGCAGACTGCATCTTTTCCTGTCACTCCTAGAGATGTACCCACTGTGCTCCAAGCTCAGGAAACCTTGCTGGGGCTTTCATAGAAAAGATCAGCACTGGGCGCTTCCCAGTAGCAAAGTCTGCAGGGTAAAAGGTAGCGAATAGGTGTGCTGGCTGCCCCCAGACTGGTGGCCATAGTTCCTTCTTCCAGATGAAGCAGTGAATAACCTGTTATCTCATTTTTTGAGACTGATAGCAATGTGAATCATCCTTCAAGTGGGCAGGCGAGTGCCATTTCCTCCAAGGGGCAGGCAAGGAAATGGCAGACGGGTGCATTCCCCAAGGTCAGGTGCAAACCACAGGCAGGAGCTGGAGAAGAACCCAGGACGCTTGTCTCAGGGACCCAGTGAGGACAAGGCAGTGCGATGTGCCTTTGCTGCCTGAGGCCTTGCCCTCGCAGCCTGTGTGCCATCATTAACATAAACGCATCGTCAGCAGGCCCAGAAACGGACAGTTTCTTCAGGAGGGCTTTGCAGAACTGGCTCCAGTAAAACATGTTTCTCATGCATATTTTGGAGCGCGTGAGAAACCGCTCTCTGTCGCAGAGAGCGGGTGCCTTGTCCTCAGAGGCATATCAATGCTGACAGCGTGACTGCAGGATGGTTCAGCAGGGATGGGATCCCCCTGGCCCCCTTGTGAATAAGCTGCTCTGGGAGCTCTCTGCTGGAAGGGGGCCTGGGTATGGCCCTCGCAATCTTCCTGGAGGTTGTTGAGAGAGCAAAACCAGGAGGCAGAAAGCTGGGTCCAGCAGCGATGTGCAGTTTCTCACATCCGCCCCCCAACACCATCCTGCTCACATCCTCTCGCCACAGCCCCCGCCCCATCCATGTCATTCCCCGAGTCCGTATTTCCTTCCATTGTTCCCCAGCAACGACTCGGGCAATACCTTTCCCCGCCTTGTAGGCAGTCTTGGCCGTCCAGTGTGAACTGATGGATGGGCTTTAAGCAAAAGAGCAGAATAAACATTTGCTTCTCCTCAGAAGTTCCCCCTCCCCAGCACCCCCATACCCATGCACATGCTGCAGTCAGATGTCTTCTTCTCACGCCCATCGACTCAGGGACGGAGGGTGGGGGAGTTTCAGAGAGATTCTCACGTCGTCCTGTCCCTCGAACAAATTGTGCTCCGGTTAGAGCTGCCAGCACAGCCCAGCTCAGCGCTGAGCTCCCAGGCTCTACTTTCCCCCTCATCACCGTTTCTTTCCAAGCATTAGATGTGAGCTATATTTGCCAAGGTGCTGAGCATCTCCGTCCAAAGTCCTAAAGGCCAAATGGAAGCCAAAATCCTTGGAGTTTACTTCTCTTTTCTCCTCTCTTTTCCTCCTTTATCAGCAAACATCAGGTTGCCAGTGAAGACAGGCAGAAGGAATCAGCAATCCTGAGCAACCCAGGAATGCTTGTTCAAACCAAATGCCCCCAATATTTCCAGCAACCAAACCCATCTCTATCCAACTTATTTATCCAGAAAACCTGAAAAACTGTGAGAAGTCAAAAGATGGTTGGTTTTTATTTTTTAATAGTTTCATTTCAAGCTAGCTAATGTTAATTTGAAAAAAAATAGAAACATACGATAGGGGGGGTTGTTTGTTTTTAGCAGTAAACAAACCAGAAGAAAAAGAAACTTTGTTTGGTTTGGTTTTATTTCATTTTGTTTCATTTCTGAAATGATTTGGCCTTGGTGCAAAGAAGTAAGAAAACAGAAACAAGTATGTTATTGGTTTTGTTAATTTGTCACGGGAGCCACAAAAATCCATTGCTGAGATTGTTTTATTCCTAACTGATGTCTATCAACTCTACAGTGTCCCACAATGATCCCGTAAAATCCTTGGGAACATGGGCAGCAGAAGAGCTGCTCGTTCTATCCCAACGCCGATGTGATGAGGAACGGTGTCAGCACAACCATCTTGCCACGAACTCAGTTCCATTGCTCATTAGCCCTGATGCTCTTACCTGTCTGATAAACACTCTGTGCCTCACGGTGCCCCAAGACTTGCACAGGGATGGGCTTTTATTTCCTAATAGTGCACGGGGCCCCACCGTTCAAGGAGGGATGGTGGCAGTCATTTATATGTGGGCATTTCTGCATCTTTGCAGAAATCTTTTGGGGATTTCTGGCTTCCTGGAGAGCTCTCAAAGCCGCTCCACCTTGGGAAGCATGCAGGACAATGGTGTTAGAGGGCGAGATTAAAATCTTGGAACACTTCCACGCTCTTTTGTGGAGTGAGTGAGGTCACAGGCAAATTAGCAGGTTGTTGGAAGATCAGGACTGTTTCTAAACATCTATTATTTTCCTACGAGGGGTTTTTACCACCCCAACAAGCGACTGTCCAAGGCAGGAGCCGGCGCGGGAAGCGCTTTGATCACACTTTGGCCAATCCGGTCCCCAGCGATGCTTCTAAGGGTTAGACAGCTTTGCAAAACGCCTCCACCCAACTCAAAGCGCTGTGACTAACTCTCCTGCGCGCAGCCCATTTCCCCAAACAGCAATCACAGGCTGCAGGCAGCAGGCAAAACCTTCCGACAGGTCACGCCTGAGTGATGTCCTCAGTACAACCAGTTCAGTGCAGCACGGTGGAAGGAGCGTTAACATGGGTGTGATACCCTGCCGAGGAATTCCAGTGTCACTAAGTAATTATTTGTAATAACTCAGAGTAACAATTTCCATATGTAGGACCCAAAAACAAGAACTACAAGTCGGGAGATGCCTTCTCCAGCTTGTTAGATGAGAGCAGGATTTCCACCTCCTCTAAAATAAGATCTCTCCTGTTTTCTATTCTGGTCTCCATCACCCCACCAAAATAAAATCAGGCGAAGACAGATACGTCAGTGAGCAGGGCTGGAATTTTTGCTAGAGGGGTGGGGTGGGGAGGGGTTGGCATGGTCTGAACTCTCAACACCAAGATCATGTGTTACTGATTAAGGAGCCTGGACAGATGCACCTTTCACTTCCAGTTTAGGTGAAAACCTTGACTGTCTCCCCCAGGATGGCGAGTTTCACCCGGTGAGACTGCGAAGCCCCAGAGACAAGCCTCCCGTATGGTGTTTGGGCTTTTTCAGGACTGGCCAGAATGTGGAAATTCAGAAATAGGGTGAAACTCAGGGGCGGACACAAACTAAGAAAGTGGGACTGAGGGCTTACTAAGAGCTTCTATCCAAAGAGGTCTGTGTGCTTCCCTGCACGGAGGAATGGGATTTTCCCTTACCCATCCCTCAGAGAGCTCCTTTGTCCAGCTGGGCAGAAAAAGCCAGGAAGGTAAAGGTTAATGCCAACGAGGTTATTTAGCTGAATGGTGTCTTTTTTTTCTCCTCCGCCCCATTCCCCCCCCACACACACACAGTCTCGCACACATACACTTCCTGAAGTAAGAGGAAAGGAATTCCCTGTGCAGCCGGACGGCAGGACATGAGCCAGGACCTCCAATGACACCACAGGCCGGTGCGTTCTCCCGCCATGCCCCCGCACCACCTTCAACCCTCCCCAGCCGCACTGAGGGCCAGGTCACCGGGACCGGAGACACACGCACAAACGTTTTTCTGTTCCTCAAGTCCACAGCGTCATCTTGGCTGTAGCCTGCACGAATCCTCTGGCTCCCAGCCAGGCCGCAGGGGTTTTTTCCCCCCTCTCTCTGCCAAAGCAAATTGACTTCTGACACCTTCCCTTATGTTTTCATCCTTTAAAGGGTGGAAAGCTGAAAGCCTGACTTCGCTGTATTCACTTCCATGCCTTCTCTGTGCTTTCCTGCCTGGATGTTAAATAAGCTCTTTCAGGGAGGACTGGGCACCTGGGTTACTCGGAGGCGGCTGCTTGCCAGCAGGGCAGCACGCAGCGTGCACGTGCACACGTGTGTGTCTGTGTGCTGAGGACCACAGCTGAGTGCACGTCGGGGTGCCTGTCCTGCGGCCCGAGGAGAAGCAGCGCTGCCCGGGGAGCGTGCCCCTGGCTTCCTGTGCAACCACCCCCCGCCATTTCAGCTCCCTGGGCCTTAGCCACTCTGCTCTGTAAAGCGTGGGTAACGATTCTTGCCTCCTTCTCGAATGTTTGGTGAAAAGTACTGTTTGGGGCTTAGGTGTTACAAGTAGTGCCTAAAACTGACAATAGGCAATATTTTTATAGCTACTTAGCATTTATTCTTGCAAGAATCCAACTCCACCACCCCTGTAGCAAAACAGATCTTGGAAAGCCATTCTAGGAGAATCCATTAATCATATTGAACCGGCACAGGACCAACGTATTTCCCCTCTCTGCTTTTAAACCTTCCTGATGCTTTTTTCATGTTGCTTCCTTGTCATCATAAAAAAACCTTGGAAATTCTTAGAAATACGAATCTATCTCAAGACTTAAACTGTCCAAAAATGCGCAGTGTGGGAGTACTCAGGCCTCCCAGTTTGATCCTGGCAAGTCTTTGCAGTGCCAATTCAGTAATTCTTCCAGCAGCTGGGAAAAAACCTGTTCAGGACCCCTTTTACCCACCAGTTAAAGGCATTGAGCTAGGAAGAACAGATCAGTTAAGTGTACAGTGCACACCCCAGCTCAGCTCCAGGAGGAAAAGCTGTTCTGAACTGGGGTGAATTCCCAGGCAAGGGCTGTGAGGCCAAAGTCTATACCAACAAGCTGTCACCAAAGGCGCTGGTGTTGCTGCCCTAGGACTTGCAAAGGTATCGTGTGATCGGGATGAACCAAAGGCCTGTGTCACAAATGTCATTCAGATGATTTACTTCATTCTGACTTGCTGCACTTACGCTTTTTTGCTTCAACAGTGCTATTTTCCACTAGAATATTGTCACATTCCAGCCATTTGACATGCCCATAAAAACATCATTTTAGCCTTCTCAACTCATTAACCCTCTAGAACATAAGCTGGCTGAACTCGCAGGGTTAAGAGATCTAAAGGATGCTTTTTATCCCCGCCATCACTTACCTCTCTCTTCTGGAAGAGACTGCTGGACAGCTGTGAAGTTACTTTTTCATGGGCCACCATGCCAGCAGGTTTCCAGCTGGAATCAATGACAAAGCTTGGAAATAAATTGCTGACTGCTTAGAGCAAGAGGATCAGGAAACCCAGCCCAGTTCTGAGCTAGAAAAACAACGGAAACAACCACCACCAGCCACCATGCCACATACCTCTCGCATCCGTGCACTTCCCACAGCCTCCCTGACGGTTCACGGGGTTGCACATATGTTCTGTGGGTGCAGAAAAGAAATTGTCCATCTCGGTGCCATCTCAGAAATTATCCAAAAGAAGATGAGCTTGTTGACTGTTGAGCAAAGAACGATCAGGGCTTTTAACATGTGAAGGCTTGGGAGGTACAGGAGAGTCCTTGCAATAAGGAATCACCTGAGTCATTTAGTGACCCAGAGGGACGTCTGTGTCGCTTTCTGTCTTGCAGGCTACACTTGATTAGAAAATTCGTTGAAGGCTTGTACATAGCTTGCAAATCAGCAGCCCTGTTACCACTTGCCTGATGTTCCACAATGGTGGTTGCTACTGATTGAAATTCAGGCTTGATGAATCTGTAATGAGTGTGCTGGGCAGTGATGGCTCTGTCAGTAAGACCATGTGATGAATCTGCACATGCAAGGGCAGAATATAGCTGGCCAGTCAACACTGGAGAGCATTTGGTGGTGGAGTTGGGCTTCAGAGACCATCCTTGGGTGATCATCTGTGTGAGGTGTCACAGGTATTGCAGCACGCGTGTTGTGAGTCATTAGGCACTGGCTCTTAAACTGCTTCCTGGAAAAAATCCTGCAGTGCCCCAATCATTCCTAGCAGCAGTCTGATGTCGCAAAATGTCTGGACCACACGAGAGACAGAGAGCATCAATGGTGTCACTCCAAGAGTACACAGGACCATTGCAGCTGTATTCTGAGAATCATTCACCAGCAGCGTGAACTTTCCCAATTGGAAAAAAAACACTGGCTGTTTATTTGGGAGATATGAAGGATGCCTATTAAGCAGCTATTGCTGCTAATAATAAGCATGTTCATTTCCAGGCCGACTTTTTCAACAGCTTGAATGGAAAATGACTAGTAAGAAAGGTTTTTGCCAAAACATTTAGACTTTGACCATTTTTAACGATTAATTTTTGGCAGCACTGTCTTCTTTTAATTTTGTTTAGCTTCTAAACCATTAGAAGCATTGAATCTCACTGTGTCCTTTCATGGGGATCCGAAGAACTCAAAAGTAAAAAAGCGTATCCCAAGATCTTAGCCTTGTGGTAGATATGGGCATGATCATTAATCTCAGTCAGATTTGTTCCATAGTCCACATTTTCAGTCTTCAGCATGCAAGAAGACATGTCCTGACATATCCTTCCACTGTAATTGCTGCATGAGTGCCAGGAAGAGCCTTAGCATCTTCAGAGCTTATATAGTAATACATTATAAGTAACAAATTCCCTTTGTAAAATCGGAATTATAATCCAGATCGTTTCAAATAAATGTCGCACTGCCTGTATCACAGGTACAGGCCAAGTAGGACCCTCTAGAAAGTGCTGCCTTTATATCTGCTTGGTGAACAGAACTTCGTGATCTTTATCTGTCCCTGAATTTCAATATGGAAAAGTGCCTTTTATTGTGTAAATAAGCTCACTAGCTGTCTGCCATTTCAAAGGGGTTTGCTTATCTATGGTGATGTCCACACCTGGTCCAGGTTTGAGGACCATATAGCTTTTTCTTAGGTAACTGATCACCAATGTCAGCACTGGCCTTCCCACCCAGCTCCTGTACCACATCAGTTTATGTAGACCTGTGTCTCACGGTAGCAGCAAGAACTAGACGCTAGAAGGAAAGTGACTTAAGTCTGCATATGCTACCTTTCCACCAGGGTTTGAGTGGTTTCCAGTTCTTGTGCTTGGGCTTTCTGTGCCAACCCAGCTATGATGGGCATGAATACAGACCCTGACTGACGAAGCCACATGGGCAATAACTGTGGAACCAATTGCACTTGCAAAGATGCATCAGTTTCACCATGCCAGCAATATCCTGTATTAAAGCCTATATAGCATCTACTCTGGGAGCACTTAGGCAGTAAAGACACGGCTGCTCATGGAGATTAAATGCTCTGAAATTGTAGCACATCATAAAACATGGCCAAAAACTATAAATTGAATATTCTCTCTCCATGGGTCTTACTCCTAGGGAAACTTCAATAAGACCCAGATGAAAGAAACCAGTGGAGAACCATTTCATGCAGAGACACCTAACAGACATCCCACAGGGTTTGTCTTTTTTGAGCAGTAAAGGGGATCTAGCCCATTGTTCCTTAGAGACCTCAAATGTATTCTTAGCTTTGTTTTGTAGTAAAACAAAGCCTTTACTATAAACCCAAATATGTTCATTTTTCCTTAAGCTTTGGAAAAGTTTCAGCCAGCCTTTTCTGGAATTTTGTCATTTTAAGGTAATGAAGTTTCTACAGGTTTTAAAAACATGAGGACCTGGATTGAACAGGGAGATCTTAGGGCTGTTTTCATTTCAGAAAAGGATATCATCTGGTTCATCCCTTATTTGACATAATAGAAACCATGGCAAATTGTGACTGAAAGAGAAACAAGAATTATCTTGCCCTGTGGATCATGGATCTCATTGTCCTCTTAAAAAAAGAACGTATTTATGACAATACTTTACAATCTCAGATGAGACCTTGTGCTGACAAGTGAACACGTTCTCCTACTTCCTTCACATTAGCAGAAACCTAATCCGCTTTATATACTCCAGCCAAACTCATGTTCTTGATCATATACAGTTTGCAGCAATTTTTCCAAAAAGAATAAGAAAAGAAAAGGATTCTCCATGAACTGAAGGAACTCTGCCTCTTCTATTCCTCCTCTTTGTCTTGCATGAGATTATGAGGCACCATCTCTTGCTTTGTGCTTATGTAAAATTTAACACTGTGGTGTTATAACAATCCAATTAGTAATAAACTGATCAATAAGAAAGGTGATGTCAAAACCAGATGGGATCATCTGACAATTTGTTTAGCTAACACGGGCACAAAAGACCAAGTCCAGTGTCCAGTGGAAGGCACGTGTATGTAGTCCAATGAACTTGACCTTAACCAACAAATGCATTAGCTTTGCCATAACTGTAACCAAGATGCATGTTACCAGACCTAATGCGCAGATGACTAGAGAAGCATGCTGTGACAGACTTGTGCAAGAAAAGTGCCTTGCCAGAATCTGTTCTTCCTTTGTTTCCGATGCAATCTCATTCTATCACAAAGCAGTAACTAAGAAGACATTCCTTAGCTGCGCACTGCTATGGTGAGGACATCTCATCCCAGTTTGTAACAAGTTCAGGGCCTAGAGGTAAAAGTGCCACAAAACATCAGAATGCGCCATCTGACCTTGGAAACTGGGAAACAAAGAGCTTGTAAACATGCAGGGACCTCCGTGTGTTCCTGGGACCACATAGCAAGAAGACAGAGAAACTCAAACATGTATGGAGAGGAATGTCTCCCCTCCTCCCTTTGCATGTGCTTCAGTCAGGATGTTTGTACAAGAAGAAAGTCAGTTGAACAATAAAACCCATATGTCAGATGTTGAAGGGAAGTCTGGAGTCGAACACGCCAAAAGAAAAGATTGAGACCAGTTCATCCTTACGATAAGATTACTCACTCAAATACGCACAGCACAACATCCTTGGTAGGGGACCAAACTGATAACAGTAGCAGTGTGTTACTCGGTACTTTGAACTTTTCACCCAAGAATTGCAAAGCATTTTACAATAAAGTCTAAATATATCTTTATGTGAGATGGGAGGGGCTGTGAAGAGATAGCTTTGCTTATTTTGACCATGAAAAACACACAGTTCCATTACAACACAAAACAGAAAGCTCTAATTCATCTGCAAATGGTGCTTTTAATTAATTTTAATTGAATTATACCCAGTCAGACTCCAAGGCCAGTGGACTTGATGTCTTAGAATCATAGAATCATTTAGGTTGGAAAAGACCTTTAAGATCATCAAGTCCAACCATAAAGTCTTCACTCTCTGAAAAAGAGAGTTCCTGTGACCTTTTGCAGTCAAAGTTTTAATACTAAAGTTGATATAAAAAAATGGACTGAAGAGTCCCCACTTTAATAAGCATGTCATTATTTATTCAAAGTAGAACAGCTCTCAGCAAAGCTGAGAGGTCCTCCTAGATAAGGGACAAACCAATAGCCCCAGAGAGTGCTTTTGAAGACTGAGTTGGATCCCAAGGACAGAGGGAGCTTTATCTGAAGATGGAGCTACTCCATGGCCAACTCCAGACCTTCACAAACATGTGAGTGTGAAGAACTGGACAAAAAAGCTCATGAGCGCCAAGAGCTCTGCCATGAGTTCTTGAAGGTTTCCTGCTGTTACTATGGACGGAAATGCTGCAACAGCAACTTTTCTTAACACTTTCTTTGTCCACAGCTACATTTATTCACCCCTCAAATAATGGAGTGGGAAGGAAGATGTTGTGGACCAAGTCTGGCAAGCCACAATTTGAAATGACGTCTAGGCACGGGGAGAGGTTTTACATCTTGAAAATTCTCATCAAATTTTCATCAGATTCATTAGTTTTAGCTGGACAAATGTTGGCCTCTCATCTGTCTGTGTGGAAAAGTTCTTGCTAGCAGGGTTTCTTTTAACATGTAACCCAAAAGTAATTAAGCTCCTAATTAGTTAAACTTTGAATGAAGTTCTGGCAATGACAGTCCCTGGCAAAGACAGTCAGCAGTCCTAACCGGACTGGGGTTGTCAGGCATTTCCAGAAAACAGCATGGAGCATCTCTCAAAGTTCATGACCACTACTCCTGCTCCTTCTGCCCTCCCCACCACCCACCAGCCCCTTTTCATCTTTCATTGCTGTAGGCAGCTCAAAGAGATGTTAATGTCCCAGAAGTGATCCTGACGCCAAGTTTCTCTATTAAAACCATCTCCAGGCCACAATCAGGTTTGCCACATGGCTGTTGTCCTCATCACTCTCAGGCAGTCACAGCATATCAAGGTCTGGGGCTGGTTTCATTCCATGCCTTTTGCTCCTGCTGCTACTGTCCCCAAGTTCAGGAAGGGCTGTAAACAATGAAGGGAAGATGAAGGGGTGGGGGGTGCATCTTTCTTTATCTCATCTGGTAGTTAATCCCTTGCCAAATGTATCAAGCCAAATGAGGAGGGGAAGAGGCTGGTGGGACAGACATGTGGTGTCTTCAGATTCTGCAGCTTCCCTGCTGCATTTATTTTTCTTCTGTATTTCTACAGCAAGCTTGAGTGAGTGACTATGGCCCTGGATGAGGAGTTAGCAGCAAGGGCTCCCAGCCTTGGCACTGACCGCCAGAGGTTTTTGGCTTCCATCCTACCCTTTGCCTGTATTTTCACGGTCTCTTTAAACAGGCATAAGCTGGTTTCGCCACCAGAAGAAGCAGTCCTGACACAGGGTTTGCATGGTGCTCCCAGTAAAGCATCTCATCCCAACTCAAAATAACCCAGAGAAAAAGCATATACGTGTTACCCTGAGATCAGGCCCGTAAGTGGCTGTGTAAGCCAGCTCACAGTGACCGTGCTACCAGGGCATCTCTTGGTCTCACCATGCTAGAGTCTGAACTCTGTGGGGTAGGGACCATTTCACTAACTGTGTATACAGCCCCTAACACGGTGAAGCATTGATCTCAGCAGGTCCTTGGACCCTGTACAGCGTCACTGATCCTTCGATGGCAAGGTGCACCTTGCTAATAAAATGCACAAACACTAAAGCAAGGAGCGCTAGGTCTTAAGTGCTTTGTAACACATTCACTTGGGCTCTGTCTGGAGCTGGCACTGCAGTGGTGAGGTCGGGGGCCATTGGGGGTGAGGAGGAGTAAGGGAAAATGTGGATCTGCTGTGAGAGGGTTGAGGAGCTCTGTTATAAAGAGCGGTCCCCAATTTGTGTTTGGCTGCTCATGGGTGGACAGTGGTGGCGAGCCAAAAGTGTTCCCAGCTGATGACTGACACGGGAGCTCTTCATGGGGGAGTCCTGAGGAAAGAGCTCAGAGACACTGCTGGAAATCTCTTCTAGTCCAGTATGGTCCTGTAGGCTGCACCTTATCGCAATATAGAAATGCTCTGTGCCTCCAAATTTGCTTTTCTAAGAAAGAGACAGTTTATATGAGCAGTGTCCTGCTTATGATGATCTTTCTGGTTTTTTTGTCATCTAGACCCCCCAAAGCTTTACTTGGCTTGCACAAGCTGGTGTTATTTCTTTGACTGCACTGAAGCTGCTCCACCTGTGACCTGTGTAACATAAGCTGGTGGTCTCAGATGGTCTCCCCCACCACTGGTCCTCTCCAGCCCTTTTGCCATCACCCTCAACATGGACATCAAGTGCTTTACCATCCATGAAGACACTCCCACATTGTTCTGTTCCCCTCCACACTCACGCGTTTTTGCAGATAAGGTAGATGTCACAGGAAAGCGTGTGCTGGATTGTTCAACTCATTGTTGAAGCTGCCTGTGCTGGATTTGTCTTGGCAAAGAAGAGAGGGGCTTTGCAAACATTTTCACCGTCCTTGAGCAGCAAAGGACATCTCGCCACCCCATCTCCCAAGCTTGAGCATGCCTCTTCCTCTGGGTGCACAGGCAGGAAGCAGTAGTCTACAAGTAGGAGCAATTTTGGGCTAAGACTTGGCTCTCCTGTGTCGTCTGTGTGACTGCTCTCAGCAGGACTACTTCCACTCCAAATGTGTTATTGCAGTGAATAAACGGGAGAAGGGTGGGGTTGCAGGGGCGGTGTGGACAATAAAAGGAAATGCCTCTGCTCTGCATATGCTCTGGAGAGGGAGGGTGTCCGTGTGTCGGGCAAGAGGGGATGTTGTGCGAGACAGGGTATGGAGGGGAGGGTCTGCATGAAAACCAGAGGAAAAGAAAGTATTTGAGAGAGGGTGGGTGGGTGGGTGGGTGGTGGCAAGGGAGTGGGAACAGGACGAAAGAGGCTGTGTATGGCTGTAAAGAGAGACTGCTTGAAAAGGACCGGGACCGGAGGGTGTGTGTGAGAGGATTGCAAAGGGGAAAGGTGGGGCAGAATGTCTGTGGGTGGCACAGAGACAGATGCAGCGCCCGCACCACGCTGCCAAACAGGACACCCCATCCTGGATGCTCTGACCGCCTTTTCCAGCCCTGTGGACTACACCATTATTTTACCCTGTTAACACTCTATATCCAGTATCCTTTTCTGAAGCAGAAAAATTGTGGAAATACAGCCTGAGGAGGGTGCCAAGTTTCAGCAAGAGCTGTCCATCCCTCCAAACAAATAAACACTGCATCCTTTCAAAGCTCCATTGAGCGAACAGAGAGACTTCAGAGCCGCTGTAGTGCTGGTGGTTTGAGGATCATTATGGAACAACCCCTCCAGAAATGTTTCTCCTGATTTTTGAGTCAATGAGCCATCTTCTTCTTACCAAATGTATTCACATGTATCAGTGTTACCACAGGGAAAACAAACGCTTCCTCCTTCATTGCAGCAGTCTTCCAACCACACTCTTCCATATACTTTGACACTTTGCAGTTCTGCTAACTCCTCAAAAAAAAAAAAAAAAAAGGCTTGGGTTGGAGATTGCCCTGGCCCACATGGCTTGGACCACGATGCAGCTGACCCCCAACAACCTGTGGGGTGCTCACATCTGATGTTTAAGATTGGACCCCTCTCGAAGCCACGTTCCTGAACAACAGTTGGCATGTGCCAAGTAGGTTGATAAATAAAATTATCTCATTTGAAGCCAAAATAGAGAAAAAAATCAAGCTTGTTCATCAATATTCTGCAGAGAGTGAAAACATAGAAATAGTGACCTAGTAGGAGGCTGTACTCAAAATTCCAGAGGATCATGGTAATCTGATATTTACACTGACTTAATGAGTTTGGAGACCTTCTGAAAAATCAGACCAGAGCAACACACACTTTGTCTTAGCCCCTGCATGCGATCTCCATGCCTAGCTGTTATGGCTCTGGTTTGCAAAGCGTTTCTGTTTGTTCCCTTGGTGGATTCTAATTGCCCTGGATCAGCTTCAAATAGGAGGGAAAATGTTAAAAAAACACAAAGGGAGTCTTCAAAGGTCCTGAACATTATGCCTAGGTGGTGATCTCATGGCAGCAATGACCTCAGAGGTGTGTTTGGCTTGGTTCAGATTCACAGAACCGCCTCTTGCCAAAGATATTTTAAGTGGGCCAAAAACATCTGTAAACACACCCATCCAAAACACATGCTGCATACCGCCACAAACACACACCATGTATCTCACGTAAACTCGCATGTGCTCCTCGCAGAGAACGTGGGAGCAGTCGTAGTCGCAGCCAGCCTGTCACTGCTGCCTGTGGTACAGCTGGGCTGCCCCAGCACACGGCGCGGCTGCGAATGAGCTCGGCGTGGGCCGGCTCCCCAGGCTGCAACCTGTGCTGTGCGGTGCAGCCGTCTCCTGTGCAGCTCACGGGCCTGGATCCCAGGTGAGGGACTACTCCCAGGTTTTATTTCTCTTATTTCAGGCTAAAATCAGTTCTGGGTAAGCCATCTGAACTTCGCTGTGCTCCTCACAATTAATCCCTTTCCAACAAGAAGGAAGGTGTTTCTGAGGGCCCAGTTTTCCAGGCTGACCATGGATTCTGAGGTCCACAGGCCTTGCCCAGCTCATCTGCTCCCACCTATCCTCAGACAGTATAGGAAAGAGAAATACATGCTGAAAGCTACACATCTGTAACTTACAGATGACTTCTGTTAGCTGAGCAGAAGGCAAACCAAACTTGAAATTAAAATCCGAGTTCTTCAAAGCAAATGGTGCTCCAGCAGCCGGTCTTAGTATTTAATATTGATGCTGCGGTAAAGATTGCTGACTCCATTCACTGTTTTGTCCCCGTTGTACCAAGCATGGCAGACACGGGGACTAGTAACAGCTACGTTCACATATTTCCAAGGTCACATTTACATACTTCTAAGCATGAACGCGAACCAAAATGCCTGCTTTGTGCCCCTCCAAACTGTGAGGAGTGCAGATATCCAGATCTGTACTCCTCATCTGACTTCTGTGTTTGCAGCTCAGCAAGTTTGAAACGGCTGCACACTTAAGAGCAAACAATCCCACAGAAGCCCAAACTGTCATCTGGTACCAATGGGAGAAATAGGACAAATGGTGAGGCTCAGAAAGTGCAATACTCGACAGCAGCTAAATCTCCAGATCAACACTAGGAGTTGATCCTGTAGATTCAGTGTGAAATATTGGCACAGCGTCACAGAACCACAGAATAATTTAGGTTGTTAGGGACCTCTGGAGGTCATCTAGTCCAGTCTGTCCCTCAGAGTAGATGCAGCTAGACCAGGTTGCTGAGGGCCTTGTTCAGTCAAGCTTTGAATATCTCCAAGGATGGAGACTCCACAACCTCTTTGGGTAACCTTGTCTGTGTTTGACTTACCCTCACGGTGAAAAAAAATATTCTTTATGTCCAATCAGAGTTTCATGCCTGGCATCCTACCACTCTGCATCTCTGAGAACAGCCTGACTGCCTTCTCTGTACCCTCTCCTTGGATATCATAATTTTGAGGCAGATCTGCCCTACAGATGACAAAATATGGAACTGAAATTGCAGCAGTGCGAAAACAACAAAGAGAGGAGCTGGAAGGAAGGTAATCAGAGCCTCAGAAGAATCTGATCCTGGAAGCTGACAAAGAGTGGAAGGAAAAGAATGGAAATCCTAGGTTTTTTCTGAACACTGTGCTCCTCACAGCCATGACTATTTGATGGTGGCTGCTCAGAACTGCTCCCAGCAATGACTGCAAGGAAAGCACAGGTTGATCCCACAAGAAGCCCTCAGTTCTGTGCCTGCCTGACATTCTTGGTGCTCAATACGTCCAATAAATCATTTTCACAAGCTGCTGTGCATTCCTCTCCAAACACACACAGGATGCGCCGGTCGCCTCTTCTTTTCCAAAGGCTAAATCATGTACGCAGGGCCAAGGCTGGAAGCTGGGAAGAAGAACAGCCCTGTCTGCATGGGCAGAGTGCTATCATGGCCAAAGCTCTTACTCTCAAAAGCACATATTTTCCCATAAATGACCAGTCACTAAGGACCAGTCACCGTGAACTGATACGGGCACAGGGAGGAGCTCTGATGTCCATTAATGATGAGGGAGCAGCTCTGTGACGTGTTTGGACCGCAGGATAAAGTTGTAGGTGGCTTCGCAGCCAAGGACTTTTCCTTGGGGCACTGCAGCCAGCACGCAGGGCTTGAGCCTTCCACCTGCCCTGTGTCCCTTGAAGGACACAGAGCAACCAAACCACAGCCATCACCATCACCGTCACTGTTCTGTGTGCCGGTCCTGCTCGCTGAGCCAATGTGCAGGTGAATTTGGGTCTCAACAGCTCCTGGTGGGAACAGGAGCCCATGGGCACCGCCACACTTCTCCCCCGGGTGGGGAGCACAGAGGAGCCAGGGCAGCTTGGCCCTGGAGGCTTTAGACCCCCAGAGGTTTCAAGAGCACCAGGTGCTGGACCAGGAGCCTGGGAAGGTATCAGGGAGTAATTCACAGGCGGTCCATTCAGAGACCCTTTCTGGGACATGTAGGTTTGCAGCAACTCCCTGAAAGTCCGGACCAAGCAGTGCACACCTCTGACTCCAGCCTCTCTTGGGCACTGAGTATCCCCCAAATTAAACAAACCACCTTTAAGTAAATAGGACGTACTAGCATACTCTAACAACCATAGCAACTCCTTTCTAAACTACTTTAGAAAATGCATAGCTTTTATCACCTGTTTAAATTATTTTTCAAAAGCTCTGGTGCATAGTGAGTGTCACAAAGGCTCCCTTAGCTTCTAATATTCAGCCCATTTTCTCTCAGTGACGTGAATTTCAGTCTGTTATCATGGCAGATATCAGCCATCACCCAGGTGAGGTTGCGCAATGACATCCACTGTCATCATAAGTTTGCTTAGGTCACTTCCACTGAGTATTTGACCTCGCATTTCCCATGCTTGGTCTCTCTCAAGAGAGGTTGTTTTTTTTCGAAACTGGGAACAAAATCCCAGTAGGTATTTTTAAGTTCAAGGAAAGTGAAAAGAAATAAACCCGAACCCCCAGTGCGCAATCTTCCCCTCTGTAAAAATATTGAGGCTGTACTTTTTTCAGCAGGCCTCCAGCAAAGAGAGATGAAAGGCAGTGCTCAGGACCAGGTCTGGAAACAGGACTTCATCCAAGGGCGCTAAGTCGCTGGCTGCGATGTATGTTACATTACACCGAGACAGGAGGAGGTGGAACCTGAAGTGAAATTATTACCAGCGCTTGAAAATTCCCCCTGCGTGTGCTTTGGGCATCTGTTAGAGTTTTGCAATGGACCTTAACAAAGCTTACTCTCCCCAGTCTTATGGGCCAAGTCATTGCTGCTCCAGGGTTTCTGCTAGGATAGTTTGCATGAAGATTTCGACGTCAGCTTCACAAAGCAGAATCCTCAGAAAACCTGTCTTTTATTCAGGAACCAAAGAAAGTCACAGGTCTCCCAGCATCAAGGGAACTCCTGCATTTCAGCTGCGCTCAACAAGAAACGGTGTGTGAGAACAGAGTGCTGGAGAGATGCTCATTTCAGTTGGGAATCAAGCCCTGAGTTTTCATCTTTTATTCTAGCTGAGATAAAGCAGTCACAATGTAAATAGACATATTCCTGCCCTTTCAAACCAGCTTTGTGCTGAGCTATTTCCAGACAGGCAATAACAAGAACAGGCATGGGAAGAGAGCCTTCCTCATGCCATCACTATGAAAGAGCTAAAGACCTGTTCTCCAGTTTTTTCTCTTTCTGGTCTCTTCCACATCTGTGCAAAACTGTTCAGAAAATACAGCTTTTCTGATTTGGTGGCTTTCTCCTCTGAGTCTGCAGGACTCTAAGTATGAAATAGGAGCAAGGCAAAACCTAATTAATCACATTACTTAAAACCATGGCCCAAGTCTCACTGGGTTTGCTCGTGTGATTAATGTTTCATAGAAACAGAGGAACAGGGAGCAACTGATGACTTATCCCACTGATTTCAGTGGGTCATGGATCTTTGCATGGGTATTTCCAGCTACTCATACAGCTAAATGAAGGTTTAACCACACTGGAACTGGCTAGTCAAGTGTGCATGGA
This sequence comes from Balaeniceps rex, assembly GCA_013401315.1. NCBI lineage: Eukaryota > Metazoa > Chordata > Aves > Pelecaniformes > Balaenicipitidae > Balaeniceps > Balaeniceps rex. Next base: position 157,877 of record VYZW01007557.1, on the reverse strand, counting down.
AATGCAGAAGATGAGATTCCAAAAGCAACAACACCTTGGCCAAATAGCACGAGCGAGGTGTTTTCTAATCCTGTTTGCTTGATTAACAGCGTGGCAAGACACACTGCGTGTTTGTGTTGCAAACAGCAGCACAACTCCAAGTTAGGGGTGGTTTTAAAAGATCTTTATATTGCCTGATTGTGTTCACGCTAGGAAGGGGTGGGGTGGGGTACCTGTGGGAGAACATTACATATGCTGTAGACACATTTTTCTCCTGGCCTAGCAGCAGAACTATGTGACACCCCACTCCCATGAATACTAGCCAAGCAGCGAAGGAACCTGTTGCTAATTGGGCAAAAAACCTTTCACAAAGCAGCAGGGCTTATCAGGCTGAGGGGAAGAAAGGGCAATGACTGGAAACTATGGGAAATGCATATCTGAAGTGGTGGTGAAGAGGACAGTGGCAAGAAGGGCTGTTATAAAACTGACTTTTTGCCCTGAGGAAGGAAAGAAAAAGGAGTATCTGCCATTTGGAAACATACTCCTTTTAGTAGCCTTCATGCTCTTCAGACATGCCAAATCATCGTACAGACATCCTTATGGTATTTTCAGCCCTGAATGAAGCTACAGCAGACAAAGGAACCAGGCAAACAGGATGCCAGCGAGCCCTGCTAAAGGAAACACGATGTAAATCAGGGAGAGGAGTACACAATGCCTATAGGATGTATTCTTTCTATAGCAGGGGCCAGCTCAAACTTTGGCTTGAGAACAAGATCCAGCCTGGGCAACCATGTTAAATGACATTGTGTAGGGAGGATGTGATGGGCTAGCCTTCACGCATCAAAGGTTATCATCAAAATTCAAGGCACCGGAACACAGACTTCTGTACAGATCTGATCCATGCCCCGGCTAACCCAAGTTCCTGCGCTCAGCCCCAGCCTATGACTTAGTGCTTGAAGGGAAGGGGGAACTTCCCTGGGTTTCAGCTCACTGATAGTGCAGCACTAGACATGGGAAATTTTCTTAGCTGATCCCTGCCTTTGTTCAGCAAACATCTAATTAGGACCGCTAGACATCAGTGCATTACAAATGTAGGTGGCAATGTCAGCAGCATGGCAAATGCAATTGTGAGTCATGTAGTGTTTCTGCAGCACTGTAGGATGGAAAGCAAACCCAGGAGCACAGTGAACTTATCTGTTAATCCTGTGTGTTGGCAGACTCTTTCAAATAGTTTCTCTGTACTATCAAATAACAACTCCAGAAAAATTAAAACAAAATATTCTCATCTGTCGAGAAATTTACAGCACTGGCCTGCCTCTGCTTGAGTCGCTCATGTCAGACAGAGACCTCACCACTGCTGCTCATGCAACAGGGTCAAGGAGATCTGGCAGCAGCAGAGGAAAGTTTTCAGCCATGTCCCATAAACAAGGGAAGTATTCCAAGCGCTTCCCTGCCTGCACAGGAGGATGAGGATGGCACTACACTATGTTTTGAAACCAATCCATAACCAGCAAAGGAAACAACTGCATTGGAGTGGAATCGCTTGGCTGATTCTTTATTTTCTAATGTAGATGGGGCCAGAGGTGTGGAACTGGGTCCATCTGAGATGCTTCCTATGCGATAATGCGCAGTTTGCATCTTTCCAAAGCACAACGATTTGGAATAACATTTGCCAAGGAATTTATCTTGAATGTCCTTTTGAAAGCAAATTCCCAACCGTTGGGGTTTTATTTGAGGGGGAGGGAGTGTTATTTTTTTTAAGGACTCTAAAAACTTACTCTAAGGGCTACAGTTGGAACAAGTTGGTTTTGATCTTTTTGCAAGTGGGCTTCCCTGCTAGAAAAGGCTGTTTCAGTGGAGCACTGACATTCAGCACCCCTTTGAAAGACACCAGGGGCCTAAAGAGCATCAATGCTGTCAGATTTCCAAGGCTGAATTCCTCCCTATAATATCCAGGCTTGCAGCCAATTTGGCTGGCTTGGAGCAGTTGTGTCTTTCAAAAATGCTTGATGTGTATTCACATTTCAAAAAGGAAAAAAAAAAACCAAAAGCATTGCACAGTGATTCAGAAAGATAGGCAGGTGGAGTGGAGCAACAAAGTCGCAAGCAAAGACAACCCAGGCAGAGATGACCTTCCTAAATTCCATACCACTAGCTCTGCTCCTTGGGGAGAGTGCCTCAGCGTTTGTACCTTAGCATGATACAGCTATTTCCTTTCTCCACATCTGATCATCCACATGGCTGCTGTGATGCCATAAAACAAACTAGTTTGAGAAAACAGCAGGCTATTTCTGAGCCCTTTCTTATGAAGATTAACTGCTCTCCAGAAAATGATTATTCATGGACATTTCTTGGGCAGGAGGCAAAGCGAAGGCAAGAGGATCCTCTGTCTAAGTTTGCCCAAAAATTTAGGAGAAATGTTGTCTTGGTTTTTGATGCATTTTGCTGTTCTATAAAACACAGATATCCTGAAACCCTATGCCCATGCAATGGAGATAAAGAACCATAGCTGAGCTCCATCCAGGTACCAGTGGGAGTGTAATAAGCTTTAGAGGCTCTAAAGCATTTTTTAATTAATATAATGAGTATTATTAAACTCAGAACTCACAGGAACTTGCAACTGCAAAGGAAACTTTTTCTGCTCACTAGACTAGGACAGAGGTACTAGCACTTTGGGAAGAAAAGATCAAGAAATTTTATCTGGCGAGCTCCTTTGGAAAAGGCTGTGCTGTTGTACTTACAGTATTGTTGCTATAACAAGACAGTGGGCAGAGCCATATCAGGATTGCGGACCCACTGCACCAGACATGGAAAGATATCAATGAAAAGCACTAATAAGCACTAGTATTGTTTGCAATCTTAAATTTGTCTGGCCCATTTGTACCTTTTTGCTTACAGGAGATGCCTCCTGAGGTATTTCCCAGGAGAATGAGAGCTGATGGGAGGGACTGCATGGTTTGTAATACTCCATGAATGTACGCTGGGGGGAGGCTGGCTGCTTTATTTTATCTTTTTAAAGACAAACCACATACACATTTCTTGGGGAAGTGGGGGGTGTCTATTATTTCATTTTCCAAAAGTACCTCTTGGGTATCTTATGCTCAAAAATATATGTAAGGGTTGTTTAGAGACAGAGGAGATGTCATTACTGAAAAATTGCAACTTTTCAAATCTTGTATGCATAGAGAAAACAAAGATCAGACCACAGTGTGCCAGGTGACAAATGAAGCATTCCTCATATTTCTTTACAGTTTTTAAAAATCACTTGACTTTCCAAGACAGTCTGTGTGACTGAGATGCGGTGCGCTTTTTTTTTAAACGCTTCAGTTATTTAACGCTTTAAGTACTTGTTTGCAGAACTGAACCTGTAAGTTGAAAGAGATAAAAATATCTCAGCATAAGTTAGAGTACATTGTCCCCCCAGACTGTATTCTTTTCAGCACACATCCAGAGAGGGTTTTATAGCACAGATATTTCTCAAAGTGACGGAACTGTGAAAGTATCCGCCCTTGGTACGTGTTTACCTTGGAATAGTCTCTCAAGTGGCTTCTTTCTCAACACAAACAGACTTCCCCATAGAGACAGAATTTCCCTGCGGTGCAGATAGAAAACTTTCTAAAGGAAACTTCCTACAAAACAAAAAAAAAAGTGGGGGGGAGCAGGAAAGGAATATACTTGGCCCCTTTTGCTTTTCCTGACTTCGCAACGATGAATGGTCCCAGATACTTCAGCCTGTGAGACAGCCACCCAGGCAGATCCCACTTTAAGCAGCACCAGTAACGGAGGACAGCAAGGAGTTTGGGCTAGTCTCGGAGGGCATTTACATAGCTCTCAGCTCTGTTTATGATGGCAAAACATTCCCATGACAGGAGCTTTAAAAATCTTGGAGTAAGAACTTAACAGAGTGCCTACTGGCTTTAGCTGCCCAGTTACTTTTAACTTGCAGCGGGACTTAAGCCCCTACTTAGGGGGCTCTTTCAAAAAGTTTCAGCCCTGTACATTATAGTAACACTAACAAATAACTTCATGACAAAATTTATCAGCACAATTGCCATTAACTGGCTTCCTTGCAGAAAGATCATGGAAGAGGTCAAACAAATAAATTCAGGATGGTAAGCAAGCCTTTCCCAAAATGAGATAGCGACTCTCCTCCTAGGGTCAGGCATTAAAGAGGGATGATACAGGAGAAGCCCACGTATTTGACCTGCATTGTGGGTGCACTGCAAGTTCCCCTTGCAAGGTCATCTGTCTGCTACCTTCCATGATGCAGGAAGAGTTGCTTAAAATTTAAAAAGAAAAAAAGAGAGATTAAGGTTAAAAACCGATAGTAAATAAGTGACAAAATATTCAAAGCAGACATTTATTTAGTAAGAGAAGAGGGATACAAACGGGAACAACACAGGCTTTGTCAGGGCACACAAAAAGAGCTGAAAGACCTAGAAAAACTGGTGATAAATGATGGCTTCCCACAAATATTCATCTCATACTAATTAGAAAGGAAAAAGCAATAGGCTAATCTGGAAATCTTTCCAAAACAAGAATCTGCATTACTAAACATCTTTTCTCTTTTACTAATACTCCCTTTAAGACCCACTGTGTTTCTTTTGCATCAGCTCTATCAGAGTGTTGTGAACATGGCACACGCGTTTTCTTCACATAGCAGGGAGGGCAGATGGGTACCAAGTTCTCCGTGAAAGGCACGGAAGAGTGGAAAGTTGGGTGACTGCCACAGCAGGTTATTTGTGATCCCATGAAATGTGCTGCAATCATGGGTTTTGTCAATACAGGGGGGAGTTGTAGGAATAATTTCAGAGAGGAATGTACCTTGTCAGTGCATGCTTTAATTGCTTTACATGGTAATTTCTGTCCAGCTATCATGGTAGAATTATGGAATTAATGTACAGAATTTCTGCCTGGCCAAGAACCCAAGGATGCTGAATAGCAGCAGCGCCTGGTTAATCTGGCAGTATTTGTGTCTGTTTCTGTAAGCCGTCAGGACTCCCAGCACAGGGACAAGGCCCTCCTGGGGGCATCATCGTCACAGACCCTTAGTCTGCCAACCCAGGCGCCAGACATCAGATGCCTTCCTTGAAAGTAGGAACCCCACTCGCAAGGCCTCCAGCATCTGACCAGCCCCCAGATAACTGACCTGGCCTGTACTCATAGGCTCTCAAAAAACAAGGTTTTCAGCTGAGAAGTGGACTTTTGCCTGAGTTCCATCAGAAGATTTGCCAGAACGAGCAGATTTCCCCCAAATGTGAACCATTCAGCTCTTTCCACTGGGAAAAAAATAGTTCCATTGGAAAATTTCTCACCATTATTTTTGTGTTTGTGTTGCCAAAAATCATAGTCAGAATTCTGAGTAGGTTGTGGTCTCTCCCCCAAACAGCTGCAGTCTAGTTGGAGAAAAGACGTAGAAAAAGGGGGAAGTTTGAAACGAAGGAGGTGAGAAAGCTGGGAGGAAGAGTGAGGATCAGGAAAAGATCACAACATGTAGAGGAACTGGCTGCAACTGATGGTCCCAAATACTCTGATGTGTACCAGTCAGCTGTGACCAGAATCTTCCTCCCAAAGGAATGGATGGACTGCTAAATTGGATGAGATTTTTTGGAGCTTTCTGTGGAAACGGATGTAAGGAATGATGCAGATAGGCATAGGCAAAGTGGGAAGTGGATTGCTTTTAGAAGCTGGAAAACTGGGTGGGCACGTACATTGCTGATAGCTGGGGCAGGAGATCTGGTGGTGAGGGTGAAGGAACGTAAGTGAGGGAACTGTGTGTGATACCTTGTAAAGTTACTTTCATGCCCTCTTGCTTAGGTGCCCTGACTTGCAGGAACGACTGCCTTCCAGAACAAGAGCATGACTGCCTCGGGTCCTGTCAGTTCTTGGCTCTTCCAGTGGGTTTGCCCAGAAAAGCTATCTTTTAGCGTGATTTTCTGGGTAGCTCTTTCCCCATACTTAGTCCTGACTCTGCTCTTGGGCAACGCCCACCATGGAAAGTGAGGTTCTGCACCGCTGGGGTAGTGAACAAATCCACCGAGCCCCCTTCCATGCCAGGTTCCCTTTGCTTTGTGGTTTCCCAGCCTGCACCCACCCGTTCGTACACCCCGCACAGCGATGCCATTTTCAGCGGGCAGGTCCTGCCCTTTCCCGCCAGCACGAGTCGTTTTCCGTGTCCTTTTTTCCCCACAACGCTTTGAGGACGCCCAGGTGAGCACGCAGAGAGGTGAATTCACCCCGCGCAGGATAAGCCTGGAACGCGCCATTCCCCCCACCCCGCACGCCGGGTGAATTCCGCCCCCCCCGCCTTCCCACGCGGAGTCCCTCGGGTGGGAGCGCGGCCGAGGGCTGCCGCTGCCGGCTGCAGAGCGGGTTGTTCCCCGGGGCACCCACGCCCCGGAGGGATGGGCGGGCGCCCACGGGGCACTCATCCCGGTCTCCCGCCTCCACCGGCTCTGGCTGAGCGGGAGCGGCAGCGGAACCGGGACGCGGCCCCTCCCCCTCCGACGGGGCCCGACCGGAG